>JAHWFP010053324.1:10764-34493 GCA_023313725.1 Lithobius niger | reverse complement strand
AGTGACCAGCCATTTACTTATCCATTCAGACGCCATGCAAGTTAGATGGTTTATTAGAAATAACTTCAAAATGGTTACAGCTCTAGACTTGTAGTTTGCATCATTGGAAAACTGGCCAAAAAACTGTTACAATGGAGTATTTGAACGTCACAATCGGTTAATATTTACCAAAATTATTAACATCACGCTCCGATGTGATCCAGACGAAATGACCTTCGAAGCTGCGATAATCGCAAAACACGAAAAGCATTGCGACAACACTATCGCGTGTGTTGTATATTGTGATAATATTGCAATATTGCCCATCCCTATGGAGGGCCATGGATTGTACCTAGACACTTTTTTTAAGGTTTTCACTTTTTTTTTTAATTAGTCACTTTTTGTCACTTTTTTTGGTGAAATTTGTTAAATTCTGCAAATGAATGCCGTTTATATTAGTATTGTTTTCTTACAGGCCTCTCTGAGTCTGTTAACCTTGTACACTACTGGGATTCTTTGTTTTTATTATAACGTGATGGAGTTGTACTATTCTAACAACAGCTTGTCAACCAGATGGATAATCTCAGAAATTAAGGCATGTATAATTTCAAAGAGGTCACTCGAGCTCAGGCCTTGATTGAAGGGGCAAACTATCTTACTAACTATATTTATTTATTTATTTACAAAATAATCGCAACGCCCTAAAAGAGCACAATAGCAATTTCAAATTTAAAACAATTTAAAAGAAAAAGAAAACAAAATAAGAGGCAACACTCAGCAACAGTGACTACAAGTAAGCGCCCGACAACAGGCTAACAGCTTTTTAACAAAGATATCGTCGCTCAAAGCACAGATGACGTCGTGGTCAAGACCATTCCACTCAATGATGGTACGAGGGAAAAAAGACTTAGCTAGGGAGTTTTTGTTGCACCTGATAAACCACGTTTATCATTATTTCTAAAGTAAAAGGAATAGTCAGTAGTAATAGCCCTAGAGGTTTTGTTGATAATACGGCTACTGTTTTCGTACGAAGCCTGTAACCTGACATTAGACTAACGAATGCTAATTTCAAATTAATTAGTTAGCTTTAGTGTGGTTACAGGCTGTGTGCGAAAACATTTTTAGCCGTATTATCTACAAAAGCTAGAGGGCCGTTTTATTGGAGTATATCCCAATTCAAAATAAATACAAACAAAACGACTAAACATTCTTTGTGTTATTATTAATCCACCCAAAACCAAAACTGGTAAGAGAAGCCGCCAAGTTTAATCCTATTAGCCAAGTTAATCGCACCTGCTAATAGTTCGAAGGTTAAATGAAAACTAGAAGATTGCATCCCCCTTCCCTCATTCATAAATTTCACATTTGCTATTGCCATTCCAAATAAATTAATAACAAGCGTAACAGTATGGTAATTGCAAGGACCTAATCAATTCCTATGGAGCGGTAGCAATCTTCAAGTTTTCATTTAACGTCCAAAGTATTATTCCGTGCGATTAACTTGGCTAATAGGATTAACCTTGGCGGCCTTTCCCTGGTTGAATGATACTACTTTGAAAGGCCGACCCTTCTTGGAAACTTGGCAGCTGCTCTTATACCAGTTTTGGGTTTGGGTGGATATCACAACTTTCATAGGCCTGTGAATACAAAGAATTCCACTGTCTAATAGTATGACCTCTACCTTTTTTGTCTGGAGTGTCTATAAATTTTCTAATTCATATTCTTACGTTTGCTATTGCCCAATTAGCCGTTACACCAGCCAAATGGACATGGTTTGGCGTATTGTATGCCCGTGCTTCGCATGCTTAAGTCTATTTAATCCGATTTTTGAGCGCACTGGCTAACAAACGCTGATTTTCGTTCGCTTCGCTCACTCAATCAGCGTATCCCCGTTCACTTGGCTCTCCCGAGGTAAACGTTAATCATTATGAACACATACTACAAACTCACGGAATGGTAAATGTTCATAGTTCTAATATTCTGGTGGCAGACGAAGATTACTAAAACTAATCAACTCGTCAGCTGTTTAAAATTACTCGTCACTTACACTAGACTGCAAGAACAGTAAGTCTACATAAAATAAAATGTCCGCGTCACGTTATTGAGGACACTTTTTCTCCATAAAGAACACGTTCCCACCTGTGCTGACGATGTGCATTTTGTTTCCTAATCTTCTTTCCAGAAAAATTGTCCCTTTTATCGTGGTGGGGCAGATAATTCAGTTTGGATTCGTGTACCGTAAAAAAAAAAAAAGACCAAACCTTTGCAATAAAAGATAAAGATATTCTGTCTCTTAGTGAACCACCTATTTGCAAAAACAGTGCATTCTGACAATATAAGTAGTGAAACGATAAGCGTGCAACACTTAAGCATGTTATAATCTACTGTTGAATGCCAATACAAACAATGGTTACAACAATAATTTTGCACTTACGAGCCACTTCAGGGCCACGTGCTTCTAGCTGCAACCCCCATTTTAGAAAAAGGCACTTCCCCATATGACGCTTTACCTGTCTGCCGAAATTTAGATCTGGCAACTTTCCCTGATGAGCTGTAGACGTGTCGTTATACCCTATGAGAATTAACATGGGAGCCTGCGGACTAGTTACTAGTCACTAGTTACTAGTCACCAGTAACACAAATCAATGAAATTGAGGACACTTTTTCTCCATTAAGGACACGTTCCCTCATTTTCATGTTGACGTTTTCTTTGTTACTGGACCGAAGACACCTGATTCAAACGATTTGCAAAGATTTCTACCGCATGGGGAATTTACACCAGTATGCTGAAATCACGTATAAGTTGGTTTCAGTTAAAAGACACAGTCTGCTAGTGAGCCGCCATCTGACAACAATAACACTCTAACAATTACGCTCTGACAATTAAGCTCCAACAACAATAAAACGTTTACTTGGCGGCGACATACTAGCGTGTGTCTAGATATTTATAACTTAATGTTACGTTTTATTAGCTTATCAGTTCATAAAATTATTTGTCTCCACCTAGAAGTTATAGGCGATCTTAATCGGCGACTTCCTCCTTTGTGGCGCATCGCATAAACCACGCATTGCTGAAATCTGCCGAGAGATGGCTCTGTACTATTACTAATTTTTAATCGTTTGCTAATAATTACCATGAAATCTAAAATCTAAAGGACTTATGCCGTAAAAATTAAAATGATTTATGCCAGTAGATCGCTGAAGACAAATTATAAGATACAAGCCTAAAAACTTACAAAGTGTGATGGTAAAATACGTAAATCAATATGGCAAGTTTCACAGCTGGTATATATACCAGTCAAAAGTCGCAGTCGTTAACTAGCAGGTCGATTATACCCTGCTTCTCTACCTTCCACCATGATAGCAAGCGGGATATACTCTTTGTAATTCATACAATTAATACAATTTAAACAACAAAAAAAAAACAAAAGGAAAATAAGGTAATGAATGCGGTGGATATTTTCCTTTTTTTGTTCACTTTTTTCTTAATGGTAGGTCACTTGCTGCTGCTGTTTTATTTGTGCTGTAAAAGTACTATACCTGTCAATTTTAGCATTATTGTCCCAATGATGCTGTTGGATGCTTGAGATTCAAATCGCCACCTCAGTGACCCAACCGCGCATGCGCGGTCCTCCCTATAAGAGTAGCGGCTACGCGGGCTCGTCATCTCTTTGTCTCAAGCTGCCGTCACGTACGGCAGCTCGTTCTGTTGGTACTTCACTCGCTGGCTTGTGATGTCTCCCGTGACCTTCCAGTTCGTCGCCTCCTTCGGCAGTAGGCACCTCCCCCTCCCCCCCCCCCCTTGCCCTTCAACCAGTCCGTTTCACAGATTCTCCTCGTCTGGAACCGTATCCGCCGCTCCTGGTCTCCCTTCGTTGACCCACCTTTCCTTCGTTTTTGGCCTCCCTTCTACCGACCCATCCACCCTTCGCTGAGCAAAGGTTCTTTGACTTTCATACATCGAAGGCTAGACCGCCACCATCTCCATGGAACATTCCGGGTTCCCCGGTTGTATCTCCACGCCTACTTCACTTAACACCAACCATGTTCCTGCCCCTTCACCTGAAGCCTTTTGGCCGTTCCCTTCAGCTTCTCCCTTCGCCCCCCGCAGCCGTTCGACGGTCTACAGTGGGACCTGAAGACAAGACTATCACCCGTCTGTCCCTGAAACTGACCGCAAGACAATGAAAAAGACATTGGGGTCCCGCTCCCATATGGAACATCAGACCTACCTTGTCTCTCCACCGGCCCATCCTTCGTCCTTCACCCACAGCCATTAGGCCGTTTCCTTTCGGCCTTCTCCCTTTGCCCCCTGCGACTGTTCACCTGTCTACAATGGGATCGAAGACAAGACTCTTTCCCACGTGTCCCTGAACCGAACCATGGCAAACTAATGAAGTCACCATGGGTTCCGTTCCGGCATGGCTCTTCTGTCCTTCCTCACCGGCGCCGTCCTTTGCCCTTCTCTCGGAGCCCTTTGGCCGTTTCCCTTCGTCCTTCCCCTTCGCTCACCGCAGGTCTGGACTTCTGCCTACGACGGGTATCGAAGACAAGGCTCCCCTGTATGTCCCCGCACCTGACCACGGGAATCTGTTGTTCTGAACTCTCCGTAACCGGCCACTGCCACGACGCTCCCGTCCCACCTGCTTGTTCCCTTCGCTCCTGTAGGCCTTTCACCAATCGATTCCCTTCAACCGACGACAACCCCTTCGGAGCCTCCAGGCCACCTGTCGACCCCATGGATTTTTCCCTTTCGTCACTGTTAACATCGTACGTATAAAAAAAAAGGTGGGGGGGGGGGGAGAGAGAGAGAGAAGGAGAAGGAAAGGGTTTACCGCTGAACCGACTCTTCACCGTCCGGGGAGCCGCTTACAGCTCCAACTCTTCCAGTCGTCTTGAGTCTTCCTCCGTCTTCCGGCTTCCTTTGCTCCTTCCTTTCCCTTTGGGTTTCCTGCCCTTCGCTTCAAGTCACACTACTGGGAATGGTAACAAAAATTATCGAGGAAAGAATAACAAGGACCTTAACGTTGGGTCACCGTGTTCAAACTCCACCTATCGGCTCGACCGTCACCCAACTGGGCGGCCTATCCACGGTTTGTATCTGTCGTGTCCTTTTCCTTCTCCGAGCTGTCCACGCCACCGTCTGCCGACCGATCCCTTTCCGGAGCTTTGTACTTTGTCCGATCCGAGTCCACTCCTTTCCCTGACTCAGCCACTATCGGCGCTCAGCTGCCTTCGTCCGCTACATCAGCCACCACATCATGGCCCTTCGGCCCTTTCGGCCCCCTGCCCTTCGTCGTACACAGCCATCCACCCTTCTTTATAAAAACAAGGAAAAGGAGGAAAAAAATGATGTGTAACACCGCTCTTCCCCACAACCCCTTTCCACACTGCCAAAAAAAAAAAAAAAACCCCGGAAGGCATCCTTGCCCTTTCAACGTCAATCTCAGATCCTTTTTTACACCGGTCCATCCTGCCTCCATTCAGAGGCACACCGTCCGCCCATCATCAAACAACCTGGCCCTTGACAAGCTATTAATCTTCATCTTGCCGTCCTATGGCGCCCTTTTCCCTACAACCAGACCCGTCCACGACCAGCCAATCCACGGCCACAACATGCTGAAAGCACTGGTTTTTGTCCGATCACCGACATTAAACACCGTCAGACCCGGTTAGGACTTGGTTGGTTGACCACTGAAGATGCCAGGTACTGAAGACATCTTTCATGCACCATCCAAGAACTCCTCATTGGCCCTTCTTTCCAACCCCGGACCACCGTTTAAATCAACGCTACAATTTCCCGCATGAAAGCAGATACACAAGTCTTCAACCCTCGACTCCGGCTCAACACCGTCTTCCAGCCACCAGCTCCCCTTCGCCTCCCACACGTTTTCTTCTCTTGTCACCAGAGGCGCCGCCATCCCTTCCGGCAGGTTCCTGCTTCACACTCACGTGACCCTTTGTTGTAACTTTGCTCTGCTTAGCACCCAACGGCACCGTGCTATCTCTGTCGTACGGGTTTTTCTACACGTCATGGTCAAGGTAAAGAAGCCAAAGAACGTGTTAGACGATGTCTATTTTTATTTCGGCCGAGTACCACCCATCGACGAATCGACCCCCGTAAATGTGACTATAACGCATAAACTGTGGCGTGAGATCGTCTCGAGACAACTGGTATATGCTACCCGCAAACTTCGTAAGGAATCTCCCGCACTTTCTATGACCTCCACAATAGTGGCGGTACCACCGGCAACAATCCTGGTTACATTCTTCAACAACCACAGACACTCCCAACAGCATAACCACCACCCGCTCGTCGACGGTGAACTCAGCGTCAGAAACCCCGTCTCTTCAAATTCTCCAAGAAGAACGCACCATAATGGATGACCCTCCTTCATCCCCTGTTGCCGAGGATTTCCCTTTTAACCCTACGTCGTCACAAACCCTTGAAATTCCGGCCCCGCCACTTTCTCCACATCATGGTTTTCCTGACGGCGACTCTCCCGACCTTCAATTGGAGCTGTCAACGCCTTCCCCTCTAGCCAACCCTCTGTCTCCACTGACAAAAGAGACAACCACGACTCAATCCGATGTAACTCAACTTTACGGTCTTGACGATGATGAAAAGATTTTTCTCACTCTCAAACATAAACTCCGCCTCAACATCCATGCTCGAAAGCAATTTGAAAAGTACCAGGCAAAAGTCAAACCACATTCTTCCGCCAACACACCACCATCTCTTCCCTGAAAGAGGAAATATCCAAACTAAAATCAATCAACGAGGCTCAATTCTAAATTACTGATTCCATCCTGACCAAAGCAATCCAAAACAAACCAGTTCCACCTCAATGGCTCCCTGGGTACACCCACTGGACTACCCCCATAAAATACGACCATCTTATAACCACGAAAGTCGTTTTCTCCATTTTGCTCTTCTAGACAAGCCTTCCGATCCACGTCAAACCACATCAAATTCACCAATCCAAAGTTCTGAACACCTTCTCAAACAGTCTAAAATCACCGAAGCGTGGAAAGTCATCCGCCCACAACCTACAGTGCTTCTCGATTTAACAGTACGATAACGCCCCCCCCCCCCTCACTCTAGAGCCTTACACCCCGACATGATCGAACTCTCTAACGCCCCCCACAGATCAAAAGATCCTGCCTCCTTCTGACCATTAAACAAGAACGCTAGCCGGCCATAAAAAAAAAAAAAACCTGAAGAAACAAAAACCCTTCACCGGTTCTTCAAAAAAAATCCATTATAAGGACCTCAAAGTGAAACTGAGAAGAACCAACGCCAGCTAACTTATTTCATTTCAAAAAAAGGAATAATAATAACGAAAACTCTTTAACATTCTCCACGCCTTTGCCCCCTCCCCCCAAGGAAAAAAAAAGTGGAAAAATCATGGAAGGAAGATAGCAAAGCACAAGGTAACTATCTCAAATGTTCACAATAATAAAAATGGGGGGGGGGGGGAATAAAAAACCTGTCACCACACGTATCAACCTGCTCAAAAGGTGCCCACCACCTAATTTGACAGGTATAGTACTTTTACAGCACAAAGCAAGTTCATTTTGCTGAGAAAAGTACTATACCTTAGGCCCCTCCCAGCCTCCCCTCTCGAGCCACCTTTTGGCACAATTGAGAGACAAAGAGATGACGAGCCTGCATAGCCGCCACTTTTATAGGGAGGACCGTGCATGCGCGGTTGGGTCACTGAGGTGGTGATTTGAATCTCAAGCATCCAACAGCATCATTTGGACAATAATGGTAAAATTGACAGGTATAGTACTTTTTTCGGTTCAGTCACAGTACTTTTTTCGGTTCAGTCACTTAACTTGGTACAAGCCCCGTATCTCACCCACTCGTGACTATAACCCACGTTTTTTTTTTTATTTTTTTATTTATACATAACATTAAAGATATGCTTGTTCTAAATTTCAGCACTAGGTGGGGTTACTGTCAAGGAGAAGCTTGCAGTCTGCTGGCCGAGAGTGGTTGATGTATGTTCTGTTCAAGTGCCCAAGTAGAATGAAATGGTAAGGACAAATTTATATCACTGAATTTTTAACTGATATTCTTCAGCAAAAAAAATATATTGCAAGTGAATAGGTTAAGTTTTCAGTCTCCCCCCCCCCTCCCCTTTGCACGGGTAAGTTGTAGCCATTGTAATATTTACAGGGTGGTCTACCAAACTTTTCTAGTTCCCATTTGACGTCCAAAACACGGTGTTATCGTCACCTCTACCTTTTTTTCCTGAAGAAATTTTGTGTCCATCAGCCAAGTTTGGTTTAAAAAGGACAGTGATATACGGAAGTGATTTAGTGTAAATTGGCTCTCATGGCGAATGAAACCATTTAAAATAAAATAAAAGTTCTTGAAACATAAGGCTTTTCGAGGATTGCAATAGTAATTCAAAGGTCCCAAGCTCAATGATTACTGGATTTATGGTAGACACCTATCTTCTTTAGTCCTACGAATGCAGTGTCGCCCCCCTTAAACTGCTTAGATGTTCTAAACCTTTTCCGTAAAAGCTACCAACGAACCCCAAAATCGTATTTCAAGTTTACCACTAACAAGCGCTCGTTGAACGGAGATATTTTGTTTCGAAAATTTTCTATCTTGAATCGATTTCTTACGTTGGTAGTTCCCACAACCAGCTAATTTTTTGACGTTGCTTTTAACATTTTGTAATATCTTAATTTTTTTCGTGTTCGTACTTCTCAGAACCATGGCTGGTTCGTCTGTCCTAATTTTACATTTTTGTTATGTTCATATTAGGAATTATTGGAGCTCAAGATGGCGTGTTTCAACAGCATTGGAATGAACACTTCGGTAGCAATTTCGCAAACCAAAGTTGTAAATCATTTTGATACCATTTTACTGTAAGAAGTTTTAGTGAAAATAAATAGTTGTGCACATTTACCAGTTTTTGTACCTTACTTGATGCTATATATGTCCTTGTTAAAATGGCACGGTAGGGCTCTCGTTTTTTCTATTTAGCAACCCTCAGAAAATTAATACCAACTATTGGGTTTTCTGAGGGTTGCTAAATAGAAGAGCCTTACCGTGCCATTTTTTGCCGGTTCCAGGCCACCCGGGCAAAACCTATCTCCATTTTGGAGCTCCCTATACTGGGGCCATTGGCAAAAAATGGCATGGTTTTGCCCGGGTGACCTAGAACCAGCAAAAAAAAAAATGAAACCTTTTAAAGGGAGCTCCAAAAAAGGAGATTAGGTTTTGCCCGGGTGGAGCTCCCTATAAAAGGAAAAATACTGTTTCTTTTTTGCCGGTTCTACTGCACCCAGGCAAAAACCTATCTCCTTTTTTGGAGCTCCCTTTAAAAGGTTTCATTTTTTTTTTTGCTGGTTCTACTACACCCGGGCAAAAACCTATCTCCTTGTTTGGAGCTCCCTATACCGTGCCATTTTTGCCAAGAACCTTGCCAATGGCCCAGTATAGGGAGCTCCAAAAAGGAGATAGGTTTTGCCCGGGTGGCCTAGAACCTGCAAAATGTGCCCCCTATATAGGGGCACTTTTTTTTCTTTACCAACCCCCTCAGAAAAATAGGAGGTAGGGCTTTAAAAACCTTCTTCTGAGCTGTGAAAGAAGCAACATTTGATACAATGCATGGGACACTAGATAGAAAAGTTTGAAAGTGATTCTAGCTATATTTTATTAATACTGGCTTTGTTACACAACATATTTATGAACTATACTACAGAAACGTATCATGAATAAAGATGAACTTGTTTATGACTTGCATCTAATAACTTCCTTCTTTTTGGCTTGTGTCTGGAAAGTTGCTCATCAGGACCTGGATTAATGCGAACCTATGCAGGAAAAAAAAAGAAATTACTCGGAGTGCACGCATGTGTTATTTTATGACATGACTGTCGCAACTAGACAAATGGTTGACTTATATCTAAATCCGGTTTCTGTAGTTTTCAGAACTGGAGCAAAGATATTACTTCAAGGGGAAGATTGCCATTTTAAATGCAAATCGGATTTCAGAAACCCCAAAAAATTGGAAAAATAGACACGGGAGGGCCTGAGAACTATTTTTTTTTTTTTTTTTTTACTTTGCATGGCCTAAAGAAAAACTTTTATCAAACGTGCAACTTTTTCACGGTCGCCCGCATGTGAAAAAACACCACCCACTAATTAATTTTTAGCAGCCTTACTGACAGTCAGTGATTATTTACTACAAGTGCTTGCCAACAGTTGGTGCAGAAGGCAACTTGAGTTGATCTGGCGCCGCCGACGATTCAAAATGAAGCTGTTACACTAGGCCACCAGAAATCTGAAATAAAGATTTTGATGGCAATTTAAGCTTGGCTGACACGTAAATACCAAGAAATGCACCCAGTCCTCATATGAGTGTTGTTTTCGTTCGAATTTAGAAACTATACACAGCTTCCGAAAACTGTTAGCTCTTTCCTCCCGAGTCAATATTAAATACCAAGTGGGAGATAATTCGTTACTGCCGTACATAAAATTGCGGACATCATATTTTAAAGGTACAGTGCGAATTTGATGAGGAAAAAAATATATATATATAGAGGGTGGTCCAACTTTTCTAGTTGGCACCCTGTCAAAACTAATGAAATGAGATTTCTGTCCTGGTTTTGAGGAGTGCTAACTACAAAATCTTGGGTCGTCAGTTTTTTGTCGATCACCTTGTATACCCTATAAAAAAAAATAATGTAATAGGGTAGCCCATACAAAATCGGGCTACACCTGAGAATTTATCTTTAATTTAAGATAAATGTTCAAAAGTTGATCGAAAATGCTATTCTGATTCCGAAAAAATGAGTTCGGTTAAGAATGAATAGATCCAATTCGAATATGACCATACACTTGCGCCATGTGGACGTATAGGACGGTTCTTATCAAAGTTAAACAATTAGAAAGCTCGCTAGAGCCACTTGAAATACAATTTTGGGGTTCATTGGTTGCTTTTACCTGAAGGTGTAATATATTAATATTTACATATATATTTTGGTTTGGTGGCTATTTCCAAGATTTTTGAAAAAAGTACAAATAGGGACCACTTTTCTGGATCCAAAATGCTATTCCGATTCCGAAACCTATTTTACGAAAAAAACTTGAAAATAAACTGTCGTTCGGTGCAGCGATTATGCTATATGAAAAGGTTTAAAACATCTACTGAGCACGATATTTCGTTTAGCGCATTTTGGCACATTTGGGGCAAGTTCTTCCCCCCCCCCCCTATTTTTGGGATGATTAAATTACTAAAATAAAAAACATTTTAAAATTTAGTCAAAGGTCCCAAGCTCTACAAAGACAGTGCTTGCCCTTACTTTTTCCAATGGAGTCTCCTTTCTTGAAAATATGCGGTTGTTAGTGAATGAAATTAAGAAATGCAAGAAAAGGGCAATTTTAGGGCTACCGTCCTTTAAACTACTAAGATTTTCAGAATTTACACACTATAGAGTAAACATAGCAAAACCGTTTCGTACGTGGGGAAACGAATAAAATCGTTTGCAACATTTACAACGGTTTCATCGAATGTTGCAAAACTGAGTCATACAAGAAAGCTAACATGGAGGCGTGTACCTTTAAATGACATGTTTTACGACTAAAAACAACTAATCAATGAAATCGACGCCAATTGAGTGAGCGTAGTGAATGACAGTCTAATGTACCTTTAAGGCTTGAAAAAATCACTTAAATGAAAGAAACAGCTACGGTTTGGGATGATCGTCTTGAGATGAGCTTAGCAGTTAAATGGAAGATAACCCCTGAAATTGCCGTTTTTTTTGCATTTCTCAAGTTTCATTCACTGGCGCCCGCACACTTACAAGAAGGGGGAGGGGGAGCACTGTGGGAAGATATAAATTAAACCAAAAATCAGAAGGCCAACCAGCACAAAGATAAAGGGCAAAGGGCAGCATTTTCAATGGAAAATGTAAATAAAGGCAACCACTTTTTTTTTTGCGATCCTGTATTCATAGGACTAAATAAAATAGGAGTTTACAGTTTGAGCATGGGACCTTTAAACTACTATTGCAATTTTCGAAAAGCCTCTGTTGACTTTATTTTAAATGGTTTTTTTTTTTTCGTAATTTAATCTACTAAACGGGTATCCCAAGTGCCCCAATGTGCGGCCATCCTTAATCCTTGTTTCATTCACCAAACCATTATTATTTTCTCTTAGTACCAGCATGCCAACGAATTCTATGCTCAGTAGTGTTCTAAAACTTTTCCGTATAGCATCGTTACTGTACCGAATGACAGAAGTTTTTTTCTAAAACAAATTTTTGACTTAGAAAATTTTCAGGTGGAGCTTTTTTTTATGGGCCACACCTCGATTCAAGTCAATTCTTTCAAGGAAAATGCTGTCATAAACTGAAACATACCGGGGGTACCTGGTCGAAGTTTGTTTTTATTGCATAACAGTGACGGCGCCAGGGGTGGACCGTGGCCCCCCCAAGCCCCAACACCCAGGTCACCACTAGAAAATGAAGAAATAAAAAAAAATTGCAGGCTAAACTTGAATTCAAATAAACAAACAGAGCTTTTATTTTTTAAATTTAATTTATTTATATATAATACTTTTTTTAGCAGTTGCAATATATGTGTAGCCACATTTATTCTGTGTGTTCATGGGGCTTATTTTACAAATCAATTGTAGGTACTGCATTGAGAAGCTTAGGTAACGTTCAAGATGTATTAAACGGAATAATAGTGCCTAATGTAGTTGCCTTGAAAAAAGAATCCTTGGCCCACTCTGTTTCCAGATGTGCCCTCTGGTGCCGTCACTGTTGCATAACTGAAATATATTTCCTGCCGGGCTCGCAGCTCCCTTTAACTGTGCATGCGCTGGTGCAGGCCTTTACATAAGGCGCTCGAGAGGGGAGGCCGGGTGGGTGGAGGTCATGTATGTTTTCATGCTGCCCCTTTAACTTGGCTTTGCTCATAAAATAATAAAAAATAAAATTTAATTACTGGAGCCCTGTAGAGAGGCTAGTGACGTCGTGCCCCTGGTAAGTTTCAGTTTTTATATGCCAATGAAAACATATTCAGCAAAAGTGGTCTAATTTTAAGTTTGTAACAGTGCAGGGCTTTGAATGAATGTTTGCCTTGGCCTAATTTGTTCAACCTCACCCCTCACCTTAAAATTATTTTTTTAAAAATATTTTTTCTTAATTTCAAGTTAGTAACAGAGTTGGGCTTGCCTTGCCCTGGTCTAATATTTCATTTTTTTTCCTACTCCCCTTTTGTTTTAATAATTGTTCTTAATTTCAAGTTAGTTGATGTGCAAGGATTTGGCTGGATGTTTGCTATAACCGTTTAAAAACTATTAGTAGAAAGAAGTGGCTTGTTGGAATTTTTATTCTTCTAATTCTAAAGTTTGGTGTTTACAAAATTCAATTTTAAAAATTGGGCATCCCATAATCAACAGCATGACTGCTGGCTTTCCCCCACTATCAGATTGCAAGCCAAAAATTGCTTTTGACTCATCTGCCTCCTGATGACAATCAATAGTATGACAAATCTTTAACTCCGCCGACAATTCAAGATGGCCGCTGCCGATAATCAGGTGAGTAATCCAAATCAAATAAAGATCAGTCCTTATCTACATCCGGGTAGGGGGAGCACAATGACTCATCCTTATCTTATCTCGGCCACGCCCCTTTCTATTGTGTGCCCAGACAGGCCGAATCTAGGGGGGAAAAAAGCAGATGGAAAGAAAAAGGCGAAAAATTCCTGGTTCAAAATTTAACAAAATACTACCTAAATGTAGTTACGTGCGTATTAATCATTCATTAGCTGCCTGTTGCTCGATCAAGGCCACCTTTGGAATCGCAAAAGGAAAAGAAGTCAAAAGTTTTCTCCCAAATTCCTTAACTGGGGAGGTGGAAAGGGTCGTCCTCAGTTTGGTCGTGTGTCTAAATTAGTCACTATTTTTTTGCAGAGACATATCAAAATATCTCTAAAAACAAAAAAAGGTAAAGGAGTTCGGGAATAAACGTATGCTTTCCCGAATTTTCTTTTAGTTGTCCAAGTTACGGATTTAAGGCAAATTTATGATTTCCTGATTATTCCCCCTCCCCTCCTATCCAAATTATAGCGGAAACTCATTTCATGATTTACCCTTTAACGATCGAAGGTCACCCAACCAAAGTGAGGGCGACCCTTTCCCCCACCTCCCCAGTTAAGGAATTTAGTAGGAAACTTGTGATTTCTTTTCCTTTCGGGATTCCAAAGATGACCTCGATCGAGCAACATGCAGCTAATGAATGATTAATACCCTCGTAAGTGGATTTAGGTAGCATTTTTGTAAATTTTCAACCAGCTTTTTTCGCGCTTTCTTTTCCATCGTCCTTTTTTTCCGAGGCCTTTTCTTCCACGGCTTTTTTTTCCGGTCACCCATCCTCTGTTTTATCTTATCTACTACCTTTTCCCAATGAGATAACGTTTCATTTCAAACAAAAACTTAAATTTTTTTTTGGGGGGGGGGGGGGGGGAAAAATTATTTTCTATCGTTTATACGAAAATTTATAATACCTGTAAATTTAATTGCATTCAGTTCCTGAGTGCTCTTTAATGACTTGAGGTTTTTTTCACTCTCTAGATACGGCCAGTGTGCAACCCCACTGCGCATGCGTCACCATGCGCAGCCCTCCTATAAAAGCAGACAGCTCGCCCACGGCGGCCATCTCTTTTCCTCTCGATATGTCAACCATGATGGTGGCTCAAGAGGGGAGGTAGGGTGGGTATTTACAGGTAGTATAAATTTTCGTATAGACGATAGAAACTAATTTTAAGCCCCCCCAAAATTTAAGTTTCTAGTCGTCGGGAGAAAATTTTTACCTGTAAATTTAATTGCATTTACAGTTTGACCTCGTCAATATAGGTGGCGGGCACCATCATGGTGAGTTACCCCGCGACGTTGCAGACTGGCTCCCCCAAAAAAGTTTAACAAAACTTCGCACGTTTGATTGTGAGAACAGAAACAGGTGTATTGTTGGTCTTGTTTCAGTCTTCTGGAGGACATCAGTCCGGAGATGGTCTTCGTTTCTGTATTAAGTGCTTAAGGGGGTTGGACGACACATCTGGCTGTCACAATGGAACCCAGACGATGTAGTCCCTTTTCCTGTCTTGTTACGTCAATAAGGTGGTGACTTGAGAAGACAGTTTGGTTTCTCCATGATGCAGCTTGAGGTATATTGGTAATGGAGACTTGATTGTGAAGTGGTCGTGAGGTTGAAGTGTCCTGAATTCAAGTGCAGAGTTGATGTTGATGTCATTGCAGGTGTTTCGAGTCATCAAAAGTCCTTGGGTTACTTTTGATCGTCAACATGGCTTTGTGTCATTGGTGAATGGAGTCGATTTTGTTTGTGTTCGAGATTTTCCAAATTTTCGATGTGGTAGCGTGGGGCTCGAACTGGCAGAGTGTTGTTGCGGGTTTCACATCAATGATGTTTTGGGCGTTGGAGTTAATGTTGGTTTCTAAGGTTTCGAGGGTTTCAGTGTCATCACACGACGTTGGGGCGAGATCAAAATTGAAATGAATTATCAGTTGTTGAAGAGGAGGACGATAGCAGGGTTGTGAATGATGTTTAAGGAAACCGACTTGAAGAGGGTTGATGAAGGGGTCCTCAAGGAAAGCACGTCTCATGTAGCTTGAAGATCGGGTTGGGAGCCGAGCAGTGGACGGTGATGTGGGGTCTAGTGTTCACCATGGGGTAGGTTAGTATAAGGGCTTGGAGTTTCCGGATGTTGGATTTTTTTCTTTGCATGCATCAACAAAAAAAAGGGTGTTCCTTGTTTGAGAGGTGAGCTGATTTAATTTTGATGGGGGCCCCGTTTATTGGAGGCAAGAAGAGTGACCAGTTTGTAAGGTTTTCTTGCCACTGAAGAGTTTGACGGTGGTTGTTGCTCGACGGCCATGCATGGGATTAACAGGAAGATCCCAAAATTGTTCGTTCTTCGTGAGGGTAGAGGTTGCAGTTTGATGTTGATTCGGTAGAAGAAGCCAAAGAAAAGTCCGAAGTGATGAGGTATCGAAGGCTGGAACGGGTTCCACTTCTTTAGCAGGTGTCGGCCACAGCCTTGGTGATATCAGTGTGGACTTGGACAATGTTGTTTTCCACAACGTGTTGAAGTGATTGGGGGTGATGTAGATTGTCATTGTTGCGACAATGATAATGTGGATGGATGTGCTGGGAAGCCACATCACGGAGGTACGTGGTGTTAGATGTATGCTTCTCATCATGATTGGGAGGATGCGGTTGTGAAGAGATGGCGGTTCGTATGAGGTGCGTGTTGAGAGACTGTTTGGCCGGGTTAGGTTTGTTCTTCCATCAGTGCAAGTAGTTCAGTGAGAAGTCGGAGGACATGGAGGTGAGAGCCCCAGATGTCGATCAGGAGGTGGTAAAAGGGGCGAGTCTTCATCAGCCGTGGGGTAAACGTTAAACATTCGGCCATCACTCCAGTGAGGGAGTGATAAGATGTGTGGTTGGATGTTTGTAATAAAGGTTGATACTGAGAGAGAAAGTTGTGCTTCTTGGTTGAAGGAGTGATGGGGTAATCTGTTGAATGAATTCAAGTCCGTGGAAAGTGAGAACTGGGAGGGGTGAATCCAATTAATGCTGAATCCCAGATGAGTTAATTCATGTGAGGTTCCGAAGATGGCAGAGAATCCTTTTTGGATCAGACAAGGGCAGCGATCAGTTCGGATGACCTTGTTGAGTTCGTGGACGTTGTCATGGTGCTTGAAGCAAGAGTGGAGGTTGTGAAATGTGTTCATCTTCAGGTTAAGACGTATGCTGGTTGAAAGATGTTCAGCCTTAAAACGTTTGATTCGGGTGAGCTATGTTGGAGAGAGAACGGTGCGTGATGCTACGGTGAGAGACGTTCGAGGGTGCTAGATGCGAATCAGCACTCGAGGCAACGATGATTCAACATACGAGCCAGATGTAAATCACTTGTATGATGTGTGAAGCCATGTGGATGAATACCATATATTTTTTAATTTTTTCAGCAAGACCATCCAATCGGTCGAACGCATGAGACGTGGTTGCAAACTTACTGTGGTGACATGAAATTCCACTTAAGAAGGGTGGTGACGAACGTGCACAAAACATTGTGCTGAAGGAAAAGTTAACTGCTGCGTGAGGACGCAATTAGCCCAAGGAGGGAACGAGCACCAGAGGGAGGAGGCGGTTCACTTGTGAACAGCATTGATGGAGTAGATGATACGTTAAGATTGAGTTGATTCGAAAGTTGAGTTACGTAGCCAGAGCTGGTGAGTTGCAGCGATCATGTCAAGTGCCATTAAAGCCTTAAATTGACTCATGAAGACATTCAGTGTGTTTGGCGAGGACGGGAGCCGTGACGGATGGAGGTGGTGGCGTAAGAGTGAGTTTGTAAGTCGTGATTCAGGCTGAGAGTCCACGTGATACTGGACAGAACGCAGTTGAAGGGACGGAGAATAGTTGTATGTGAAAATTGGCTTGAACGGTGGTGGCGATGGTGGCTGGTTGTGATCATGTGATAGCAGTCAGGTGGGGAGGGCGTGAAGCATTTGTCATGGTGATGCTTTGTCTTACATGGATGTTGATTGGAGTGGGAACAGCAATGATGCACAGGCGATCATGGTTGGGGCAGGCGACAGTCATGACGTAGAGGCGATACAATGTGGGGAGCCCACGGAGGTCAAGCCGCTGGAGGGAAGGGTTGGTGGCCGTCTGGGCAGGATCCGAGTCGAGTTGAGACTGCGGTAACAGCAAGAGAACGGTGAATTGATTGGAAAGACGGCTTCATCTTGGGCTATCGACGAGCGCTTCAGGTTCGAGATGAAAAGCGTCGTGAAGGACTTTCGACGAGAACTTGGGTGCCAACAGATTCGGCGCCATCTTGGACTTTCGATGAAAGTAAGGTTAGAGATGAAATGGTGTCGTGAAAGACTTTTGACGAAAGCTTCAGATGTGAGAAAGATAGGCTATCAATGAGGGGTCGTCCGGTGAAAGGCTTACGAAGAGAGGTCACGTGGACGAGGGGCTTTAACGTTCAATCTTCAGAACGAAGGACTTTCGACGACAGTTGCAGGTGATGTTTTTCGGGAGAGGCTTTCTTCTTGGTGAAAGACGAAAGCTAAAGACAAAAGTTGAAGGACGGGAGTAACAGCAACGTGTTTTAGACGGAGCTTGAGAAGAAGTGCAGGCGACGTCATTGACGTGGGCGGCGGATAGACGAAGAGACGATGTAGCGAGCGTATGGAGGCTTGGTCGTAGGAAAAACGCCGGTGGAAGCACGAGATTGATGAAATGGTGATGAAAGCGATGCAAGTGATGAGACGCCATCTTGGACGAAAGTGATGCAAGTGATGAGACGCTATCTTGGACGAAAGTGACGAAAGTGGTGAAAGCGATGGAAGTGGCGAAAGCGATGCACGTGATGAGACGCCATCTTGACGAAAGTGGTGAAAGCGGTGAATGGTGAAAGGGATGAACAGCAGAAGGGCAGCTGCAAGGTGCGTCGATGGAAAGGTGACAAAATATGGTGAGGGGTTAGTTGAGGAGCTGCGGTAGCCGAAGGCCGAAGAGCAGAAATTGTAGTGGTGGTAATGCGTGTAGAGGTTGATGAAATAATCGAAAGAGACGGTTTCATCTTGAGCTTCCAATGAGCGCTGTAGCATGGCTTTAAGGTCGAGAAGAAAGCGTCATGAAGGCCATTGACGAGAGCATGGGTGTCAGTTGAAACGGCGCTTGTGAGAAGGTGACAGGCTGCCGAGGAGGGATCGTCCGATGAAGGGCTAACTGAGACGGGCCACATGGACGAGAGGTTTTCACTGTGTACTATCTGCAGAATGATGGACTTTCGACGAGAAAGGTGATGATCTTCAAGCAAAGGCTTCTTCATGGTGAAAGACGGGTGAAAGATGAAAGTGAAGAGACGAAAGATGAAAGCGGGGAACCAGAGTAACAGCGTGCGTCGCGGAAAAGCGGCTGTTGTTCGGAGTTGACTTGGTGTGGGTGCGGCGTCTTGTATTTAAGGGCTGATGCCGTATCCAGCTGTCATCAGGATAGATTGAATTGGCGCTGCAATACAATGAAACGGAGCGTCGTTTCTTCGTTGTTGGAGACAAGGTGTAGGTGTTATTGTTTGAGAACCATTGTCGGATGAAGCGACCCACTCCCGTACAATAGAGGTGTTAAGCGTGGAGGGAGGGCAGGCGTGGTTGCTGGCTTGTTGCCTTGTCCATCACAGTCGAGTCCTTGGCTGGTGAGACGTAAGAGGAAGATGAAGAGCTAGCGAAAGTCGGCTAGCGCAGGATCGATGAGGCCGAGTGATGAGGGGCTGCCGAAGTCGATGGTCGGGCCAGAGAAGGGAGAATGACGATACTTGGGCTTTCCGGCGGTGGGTTGTTGGAGATGTGGTGGCCATCTTGGACGAAAGTCTTTCAACGAAAGTGATGAGACGTACAGGGCTTTTGACGAGAGTTCTGTCATTCTTTCGATCTTTCGATGAGGGTTCAGGGTGAGGTTCGAAAGGCAGTGTCAGCAGTGACGAAAGTCGACGATGTCTTCAGGCACTTTTGACGAATGATCTTCGGCACTTTCAGGTGGGCGAGTAGATCTAGAGGTGAAAGCTTGCAGGAGTCAAAGAGCGACCGTCTACGACAGGAGCTTGAGGAAAAGAGATGGGCGCCGTGGACGAGCCGTCTGCTTTTATAGGTGGGCTGCGCATGGTGACGCATGCGCAGTGGGGTTGCACACTGGCCATATCTAGAGAGCGAAAAAACGTCAAGTCATTAAAGAGCACTCAGGAACTGAATGCAATTAAATTTACAGGTAGTAAAAATTTTCTCCAGACGACTAGAAAATACATTTTAAACTAGCAGATATCTTAACACCTACTTTGAAAAAAATACTGTAATAATAAAAAATGTGCATTAGGATTCAATTTTTTAAGCCATTTTGTTAAAACATCATCTGAAAGTACCCGGAGTCGGGTCCGAACCCCCCTCCATCCCTATGGCTGTTTTCGTCTAATTACTTTTTCGCCCCGAGTCGACTCACAGACCGGGCGTACTCTAAGCCTAAAGTAACCATCTTCGTGGAATCCACGCCAGAATGCCACCCGACAAAATGCCACTTCAACATTTTTACTCATTTTTAAAAAAAGTATATATATTTTTAAAAAGTTGCAATCTAATCGCTAGCTTTAAAGAAAACTAATTGCCCGGAGGAAAGTGTGCTATGATGAGGCCCACTAACCTTAGTTAACTTTTAACCGATATCTTACTTTTTCTTTCGTCGTAATTGACCACTTGCAATTCGATGAACGACGACTCGTGCATGCCCAACGAATATAATATTTTTTTTTTTTCTTTTTCACGTCGTACCTATAACAGTCCATACAGTTTTTGCCTCCCCGCCCATCCTTTTATTGCTCAACATTACTTCTGGAACAGTTTTGTCTGGTCCTAACATCGTTCTGGTACTTGGAGAAGTGACGCCAACCACAAATCCAGGATACGCAAATAAACAAATTGTCAAGATGGACTACGCCAAGGTCATAGTCTTTCGATCAGCGTCTTTTGGGTAAAGGTTGGAATCTTTCATTCTACGCGCGTTAACAACTTCATTTACGCCAAAATAGTTTTCAGATGGCGCTCGCAATCGCAAGCGGCAATAGTATTTGCTAAAATAGCATTGTTTTGAGTTACGGATTGCTGCCGATCCTACGTGTTTTGTCCAAAAAATACCGAATAAATGCATTGTTCCGGCCAGGAAAAATTTATGTGATGCCTAGAACATGTATAAACAGAATAACGACAACAAAACAAAATATAGTACATAAAGTTTAATTAGAAAAAAATATTTAAAACATCATAAAAAAAATATTCAATGGATAAAATGTATAGTATACAATGGATAGTATACAATGTTATCGAGCTTTATCCATTCAATATTTTTTTATCTTGTTTTAAATATTTTTTTCTAATTAAACTTTATGTACTATATTTGTTTTGTCGTCGTTATTCTGTTTATACATGTTGTAGGCATCACATAAATTTTTCCTGGCCGGAACAATGCATTTATTCGGTATTTTTTGGACAAAACACGTAGGATCGGCAGCAATCCGTAACTCAAAACAATGCTATTTTAGCAAATACTATTGCCGCTTGCGATTGCGAGCGCCATCTGAAAACTATTTTGGCGTAAATGAAACTAAAAATGGCAGTTTCCCACCTTTACCCAAAAGACGTTGATCGAAAAACCATGCCAAGGTGAAGTTATGAAAGAATAGGAGGACTTTCGTCAGATGATGTTTTAACAAAATGGCCTAAACAATGGAGTCCTAATGCACATTTTTTTATTATTACAGTATTTTTTTCAAAGTAGGTGTTAAGATATCTGCTAGTTTAAAATGTATTTTCTAGTCGTCTGGAGAAAATTTTTACTACCTGTAAATTTAGTTGCATTCAGTTCCTGACACCATGGACTTACACACCATCACACTACAAACAGAGCGCTACTAATGTCAATTAGTAAAATATTGTACAACTTTAAAAAAAAATGGTTGAAGTGGCACTTTGTCTGGTGGCATGTTGACGCTAGAATCACTTTACTTGGTAGGCGACAGTGGGTAGCAATTTTAGCCAGGGGGGCGAGCCGAAAAATGCTACTTTTGAGGTCCTCCCTCCAAAAAAAAAAAAAAAAAAAGGAAGTAAAAATAACACACTCGCAATTCTCTTTCTCACACCAAACGTTCTCAACTGTTTTCTACACCATTTTTTGTGGAATATTTTTAAATGCAGGTGACAAAAAAAGATGATTTTCAGCTCTCACAATAACTAGGCTCCAGTGATGTGACCTCAAGTCCTTCCTGTCGCTGTGAAAAAACTAACGCATTTTCTTAATAAATAACCAGAATTTTCTTCGTTTATACGTTTGATTTTTATCTGATGGTGGGGGGGGGGGGCGCCAACAATGAATGGGGGGCGAGCGCCTCCCTCGCCCCCCTTAGCGTCGTCCCTGATGTTGAGTGGCATTTTAACGTGGTAGCATTTTGAATTACCATTTCGTGTGGACCAGGTGCAGTCATAGTTCCTGCTTCGAGCATGAAATGAGCATTAATAAATTTCAGCTACCGGAATACTAATAACACAACAGGAGCACTTTCTGTTGGGGGGGGGGGGGACATTTAGGCAAGAACGGGTGAAAAAACAAACTTATAAAACTAGCAGATATTGTCAGTAATACTTAAATACTGTAATTAAATAGGCAGTGGCTCCTTCCACGTCCACCGTGGCTCTTTTCCTTTCACGTCTCGCGGCTGATTGGTCGCGAGGTTTGTGGGCGGAGCTTAAACGCGTGACCTGTCTAATATTTTCCCGTCCAAACAACGTTCGTTCCAGCTTATAAAATTCAAGAAGCTAGACGTGAATTGTCCGGATTTCTGTCCAAAACAACTATAAACACAGACATGACTAGTATTTTAGGGGACCGGAAAAAAAAAATCCCTGGAAAAAAATCTCCGGAAAATAGTCCCCAGAAAAAAGATCCCGCGGAAAAATAATCCCCTGGAAAATAAATCCCCGGAATAAAAATCCCCTGGAAAAAAATCCCAGTAAAATAGTCCCCGGAAAATAAATCCCCAAATTAAAAAAAATCCAAAATTTTTAGCAATTCTACTTATTAAAGAGGCAGTCCTACTTGAAAGAATACGGGACTGTTTAAGATATTAACAGGAATATTTGGTAAAATAAGATTTTGGTGATGTTAAATCAACTGGCTTGGAACCACAGGAACTGAAATTTGTGGCTCTCAGATGGTCTTGTGCAAACGGTGGAATACAAAGCGAAAGAAAGTCACAACATGGCTACGCCCAAGTGCTTCAGACGTATGTAGTATTTAGTTGTTCCTGGTGTTAAATACATTACCGCAGCGAGCGTGGCAGCGCGAGCAAGGCAGACACAATTCATAGCTAATCACAGAAGTTGTCATATTTATGGATAGTTTCTTTTTGATGTTCCTCTTTTTAACCTTCAGACGTGAGTTACGTTAAATTTGAGAACAAACACAGTTTACACGTACTTCAGCGTTCTCATCAAGACTTGCGCTACTATGTACAATACGCACATTCGTTGATGATTTTGATTTTTTTTTTTTTATTACATTTTAATTCTCAGATCTTGTAAAGCATTGTCTTATGTAACCCTCGTGATTTTTTTCTGGGCTTTTTTTTCCACGGGATCGTTTTTCCTTGGGATCTTTTTTCCAGGGATTTTTTTTCAGGGATCTTTATTCCGGGGAATTGTTTTTCTGTGGGATCTTTTTCCGGGGACTATTTTACCGGGATTTTCTTTCCGGTGATTTTTTTCCCGGGACTCAGTATGTTCATGTGTTAAAGTGGCACTATCACCGATTCAACTGCGAACGAAAATACCGTGGCGCCATTTAGCGACATTGATATTGTTAACCTTTATAGCTTGCTCGCACGTGCACGAGGATGAAGCAAATTTTCACTCAATAATTAAGGATGTCGTGGCTTGTGTGTTTCATTAAAAGAAATGCCGTTACGCATTCCTTCGCTTGGTGCAAGCAAACGCTAGATGGTACTACACAGCGCTAGATGTTGTCAGAATTCGTCTGCTTTCAATCGGTGATAGTGCCACTTTAATTAAATGAGAAAGAGTGTGGAAGTGATGGTGTGCATTCCTGTGCAAGTGGACAAACATTATCACACTACTGATTATCTGTGC
>JAHWFP010053324.1:0-10664 GCA_023313725.1 Lithobius niger | reverse complement strand
CCCCCCCCCCCCCCCCCCCCCCCCCCCCCCCCCCCCCCACGAAAGTTTGGCGGTCAAGAGTTCAAACACCCCCCATAAAAATGACTCGTAGGCTTTTATCGATCGACACACGGAAATTTAGTTTAACATTTAGACGTGAAAATACTAGCCTCACGTCATGTTTTTAGTGTTAATATTTCGTTTGGACAGGAAAATAGACAATTAAAGTTCAGTTTCATACTCAATTTAAATTTAGACGAGAAAATATTAGAGCCACGTCCATGTTTTTACTGTTAATAATTTGTTTGGACAGGCTTTAAACCATTCACGTCCAGTTTATGCTCACGTCTAACGTAGCCTTCACGTCCATGTTTTTACCAAGAATTTAGAGTTGTTTCCTAGATTTAGTTCACTTTTTTTAGTAATTTGTTTGGACAGGAATGTAGACCAATGACGTCCAGTTTCTTGTTCAATTTTATAATCTGGAACGTTTGTTGTTTGGACGGGAAAAGTGTGTAGTCAAGTCGCACGTTAAGCTACGCCCCCAAAAGCTTGCAACCAATCAGCCGCGAGACGCGGAAGGAGCCATTGCGAATTAAATATGTGCACTACTACTCTATTGTTCAGGCTATTTTGTTAAAACATCTTACTTTTAAGGGTCAGAAGCCGGGTTCAAACTTGGCCCCCATTCACCCGTGGTATCTCGTGTTCATGTCGATTACGGCACGCAAAAAAACCTTCTAAAATAATGTCCTTAGAGGCGAATCAGATTGCTGACTCCACTTAAAAATGAAACTGCTGTTTCGCCCATGGTTGTATATTTCACAGAGGCGTTGACTCTTGGCATTAAGTTTTTTTTTTTTTTTACTCGGTGCTTCTGGTTTCCTGTTTTTAGTATTAGCTGAAATTTATTTACGCATATTTCGTGGTGGAAACAGTATTTATATGGCTGCACCTGGTCCACGTGGAAAACAAGGTGGTTACTTTAGGCTTCAAACTTCTAGTATGCTCGGTCTGTTGAGTCAACTCTAGGCTAAAAAATAATTACAGAAAAATGACAAGTGTCGAACGCACCCTAATGTCCTCCTGCTTCCGTACGGAACCCGTGGAGTTATGTTTTCGTCCCCTACTATGGGGAAAAAAATGTGTTTTTTCTTTGTGTCTGCTGCTTTCCAACAGAGCTCTTTCTGTTGGGAAGGGGGGGGGGGGCGGGGTAGAATACTACAATAATAAAATATGAGCACTAGTATAGTAGGGTAGGGTTACCCTAACTATACACTTGTGAAGGGAAGACAGGATTACTATTAAGCTCTCATAACAATAGGATTAAATAGGGGAGGGAGAAGAAGAGTGAGGTGAACTGGAGTAGGGTGGAGAAGTAGAAGTAATTATAGAAAAGAAAAAAGAAAAATGACTGGCAAATGAAATATTGAAGTTAGTATCTAGAAAATGTTTATTTTTCGGTACATTTGGATGCAAATTAGATTTCTGCATATGTTAAAACATGTAAATTGACATGAATATTTTAAACTTACCTTATTTAACCGTATTAAAAAAAATACGGGGTATCTTCGTAATACGGTTAAACTATGGTCGTAAATTTAAAATTTTTATATCAAATTGTATGTTTCGCATATGCAGAAATCAAACTTCCAGCCAAATTTAGCAAAAAATAAATACTTTCTAGTTATTAACTTCAATATTTCATTTGCTAGTCATTTTTACTTTCTTTCTTTGGCACAAATCTAGTTTACCACAAACCCCCAAATTTTAAGAAGAAAAAAAGACTTGCCTTATTGTCGTCGTAAGGCAGATTAAAGTTGATTCCAAGGTGCGGAAAGGAGGTTTAAGGCGAAAAAAAAAAAAGACGCAAAATCGCTTGTTTGTTCGCTTGTTTTTTTTCGAGGCAGACGGCGCCGCGCAGGAAAGCATCAACTGGGCCAAAGTCCGTCAAGTGAAACGCCAAACATTAGCCGGTACCTGCCTAACCTAACCGACAATAACAAAACAAAACAAAACTAAACTGACAATAACCCACTTATCTGAACTGTTTACGGGAAAAAATATCAGCTGGGGGCAAGAGCGCGGGGGTATGAGTGGGCTTCCGTGCACAGCCCCGCGAGCGAAAACGAACACCTTATAAATGTACCGATCAGTACGTTTACTGATGAGGTTTAACTGTGTTCCACGCCTCCCACAAAAAAAAGGAGACCATATAATGAGAGTGTACGGTACTAACACAATTCAGAGCTTTTAGAAAATTGTGGTAAAGTGAACTTTAGCCTCTTTCTTTTACCGGTTTTTTTACGGTGGGTTCGTTCCTTTTTATTTTGCTTTCGTTCTTTTACAGCTTTTTTACTTTTTTTTTTTTCTTGAAAGAGAACGAAAGGAAAATAAAAAGAAACGAAACCAACGTAAAACATTGCTTCCTCATTCTTCACCCTACTCCAGTTCACCTCACCCTTCTCCAATCCTATTTTTATTGAGCTTAATAGTAACCCCGATCTTCCCCTCACAAGTGCGTAGTTAGGTAACCCTACTATACTAGTGCACATATTTTATTATAGTAGTATCCCCCCCACCCCCCAACAGAAAGAGGTTTGTTGGACAGCCACAGACAAGAAGAAAAAACACTTTTCCCATAGTACGGGACGAATTGTCCGAGGACGATAAGTCCTTCATTAAAGCAACGGGAATAGCGAAAACATAGCTCCACGGGTTCCTTCCATATGGAAACCGGAGGACATTACGGTGCGTTCCGGTGCGGTCAGTTATTTTTGTGTAATAAATTGTCATTGCTAGTCTGGCTTATTTTTAATATTTTGTCCAGTGAATGGCCGTTAAAAATAATTGGTTAGTTTACATTTCAGTGACTTCACATAGTTTTAGTTATTTAGGCTGCGAGTCGGTGACATGCTTAAAACGAGGTGAACTGCTTGCGTGTCTTGATGTAGGCTCGTAGCGCCCAACCACTGAGCTGTGCTGTTAATTAGACGTTGCCTGACGTGACTTTCCGAAAGCACGTTCGCGCAGCGATTGAAGGCTACTACACATCACATATTTATTAGAAAAGGTAAATAAAAGTATTTATGAGCATGATGGTTTGGTAGTACTAGTGATGAAAATTAAAGAAATTATTGAAAGTTTATTATAGTTTTTACTTCAGATAGCGAACACAGCATCTTCCCGATAGAAAAAAAAGTGTTTTTTTTCTTTTTGTTAATTGTTAAAAAAAAAGCAACATTGGGGTCTGGTTATCGGGTTGTGTGGTTGTCCAGATTACCAGACTTGATAAAAAAAAATATCCGGGGGGGGGGGGGGGTTTTGTGGACACCCCCACCACTTTTTAAAGTTTGAGGCGCCTCTGTTGCGACCACGAAATATGCGTAAATAAACGTCAGCTAATACTAAAAACACGAAGCCAGAAGCACCGAGTAAAAAAAAAAAACTTAACATTTCGGCACCCAGTATAACAGTATTTTAAAAAAATGTAACTTCCTCAGAGGTGAATGAAATTAGCATAACTTACATTATGGCAGTGCCGGGTCCACCATGACGGTATCGTTAAAATGGCATAGTTGGCACTACAAAACCAAATGTAACCAATTTAGAACGATATATTGACAAATTCACGCTAAAATGGTTAAAAACCGGTTAAGATTTAACGTTAAATTAATTTCGGAATGTGTTAGTACTTACGGAACACATGTGGACGTGTCAAAAGCGGCAGAGAAAGTGAGAAACGGAAATGACGTCATGGTTTGGTTCATTGCGTCAGGGGGTGGACGATGGGTGCTGGGGCAAGGATAGGAGCGAAACGTGCAGCGGAAGGCAGGGTTGAGAACACGCCGAGGATCAAAACAGAAGAGAATGGGGGGGGGGGGGGCCTCCATAGGACGAGCACATGTGTTACTAGCGCACAAGCAAATTTCTTTTGACCCGACGCATTTCAAAAATTCCACCGCGTGACGTCTTTTTTATCCATTTTTTGAAGTCTTTGTCTGTACTTCGTGTCTGTCATTGTTAAGTCCTGTTAATAATCAGCTGGAACCTGTTCGTTGCGTTTAGTGTAGAATTAAAGGATACGAATAAACGAAATCAAACGTTTACCACTATACTAAATTACATACTACTTTTAGAGTACATATTTTGTATTTTAACTTTGCGAAGTTTTTTTTTTAATACGATGTTGGAAGTTATTTTGATGAAAAATTAAAACTGTTGATAATCTGTCAGCAAGGTAGTTTTGTGTATTTATCCTAAGCAGGTAAGTATGAAACACCGACTAAAGCGGCGCGCTACTATATACATCGAGATTTCTGCAACCCTAAGAGGCGCCTCATCCTTAAAAACGTGGTGGGGCCATGTTCCGAAATCCACCCCCCCCCCTTCCCCAGAAATTTTTTTTCATCAAGTTTGGTAACGTTTGGGCAACCACATAGCCGCTTACCAGATCCCAAGTGTGCTTTTTTTAAACAATTACAAAAATGAAAAAAAAATATACGTATGTATAAATATATTTCCGACACTGAGTGTAGCTGGGTCCCAGATTTTTTTAAATTGGGAAGATGCTGTGTCATGGGTGGTTTGTTCATCACGGTCTTAGCTATGAAACGTTAAAAGTATAATAAACTGTTCATAATTTCTATAATTTTCAATACTAGTACTACCAAACCTTCACCCTCGTCAATACTTGTATTCACCATTTTCTAATAAATACTCGATGTGCAATAGCTTACATCGCTGAGCGAGCATGCTTTTGATACGTTCGGAAAGTCACATCAGGCAACGTCTAGAACAAATAGCCCATATGTGAGCGCTACGCAATCAGTTCATTTCGTTTTAAGCATGTCGTCGACTTGCAGCCTAAATAACTAAACCTACGTGAAGTCACTAAAATAAACTAACAGTAATTATTTTACATGGCCATTCACTGGACCAAATAATAAAAATAAGCCACACTAGCAATGAAAACTTACTATAGAGCGATATATACTGGGAAAAGTGGTGGGGCCAATAGACTAAACTGCAAAAGTGCACTGCCACCCCCCCCCCCCTCGGCTCTGGCGCCTATGCCTAAAGCGTAATATGGTGTGAAATTTTTACACATGTTTAACGAAAATATTGTAGGACAGTTTTATTTGCATGAGTAAATTAAGAAAAAAAAGGTTTCTTGAAGACATGTTAGCTTGAGAATTAAGCATAGGAAAAAGGGAAGATCGAAGGGGGAGGAGGAGGAGGAGTAATCATCTGTAGTAACCATAGTGTCTTGGTTTACTCGATAAACAGACAAATTCGGCGGCTACGCCTAGGTCAAAATGTTGCCCGGCTTTTGCCCGGCCTAGCCAATTTATTCTGGCGTCGCCACTGCAAGCAAAGGATGCAGTAGAAGGTAGGAGGAGGTGATTTTGTGTACAAGCACGGGAAAATAAGGACCTTTTCAGCCTTTTCGTCCCATTTTTAGTTTCCTGAGCGTCTTTTTTTTTGTTTGCGTATGTCATCAACTGGCCACCCCCTGTCGCAAATCGTGTTACGTGCATTATTGCTGGGGCCAATGGCCCATCTTAGTCTTGTGTGTCTAATTGGACATTATCTATGCCTTGTAGTTTTATTTCCTGTTCCTACCTCTGGAACGTTCGATTTCCCATAATACTTGCTACTTCGCGGTTGTCAGGGGTTACCAAAAGGTATTTAAACAAAGGGGCCAGCATGGAAAAATCAGAAAGCCTTCGGGCCAGCCAACTGGCTGGTCCTCCTTTGACCCCTGTTAGGTCTTCTAGTTAGGGGGATCTTTGTTTAGGTCCTAATTAACCTAAACGTGTCCCCAACCTAAACAAACCTCTTTTTCTAACTTAACGTAATCCCGAAGTTCCCCAGCTTCCCTCCCGTATTTGTTCAGTCTAGTTTTGGTGTAGCTCTCCCTCAGCTAATAGTTATTTTTCGTCATGGTGCTGAACCCGGGGGTAAGATTTTTGTTGGCGAATTTGGATAGGCCCAAGTTGGGGTTCTCCTTTAGTAGTTTTGTTTGGGAGGTTCTTATGCACTTTTTAGGTCTTTTGGGGGAGCTTAAGGTGAAACATGGGTACGCTGAGCAATGGCTAGGCCCGGGACTTCCTTAAGTTCCCTTGTTTAGGTAAGCCTAATGTGTTCAAAGCTTGCTGAAATTTGGTAGGGGTATGCAGAAGGGTCTTAGTAATCCGGTTTTAAAACGGTAGGCCTATTTTTTTTTTTTTTTTTTTGGAGAAAAATAAAAACGTTTTCTACCGATTTTTTTTTTTTGTTCAGGCGCAGTTTTAAAACTTTGTTTATTTTGGAATTTGGGTGTGGTTTAGTGAAGGGGAACTTTTGCTTTTAGTTTTTGCTGTTTCATGTTCATCGGCTACAAACTTAGTTGTAGCCCAATTGCACAACGGTGGGGCCAGGACGCAAGCATGCGTGACCCCTGGCCATGGTTTCGCGGTCGCGTTAGGTAGTTTTTTTTTTACCCGAATTGTTGAAGGAAAAAAATGATGAATCTTTCACGTTCATCAGTCAGCAGTTTTTTAGTAGTTGCAGAATAGTGGTATTCACATGTGCTTGGATGTAGGCGTTTTCTTTTCAGCTTGTAGCTTTACAGACAACTGTTTTCAATAAAAATTGAACATGGCTAAGAGTGTTACAAGATGTAAGGAGTTTCAAGTTTAGAGACAAACTTTCGAGGTGAACTTTAGAACTTCGTCTGGGTTGTGGAGTACGTCACAAATCTTGGTTGATGATTTCCCATAATACCCGCGCTAATTGCGGTTGTCAGGGGTTACCAGAAGGTATTTAAGCAAAGGGACCAGCATGGAAAAATCGGGAAGCCTTCGGGCCAGCTAACTAGTTAAGAGGGATTTTTGGTTAGGCCCCATTTAGCGGCTTTAGCCTAAACAAGCCTATTTTCCAAACCCTAACTTACGCCCACAGTTCCCCAGCTTCCCTTCCGCATTTGTTCAGTCTACTTTTGCTTTAGCTCTGTTATATTTCGTCACCCCCTCCGCCCTCGTCATCTACAGCCCCCAACTATTCCCCCTCCTTATTGATGACGTTATAGCTGAACATTCCCCATCCAAAAAAATGTACATTGCCTTCTACAATTTTCAGCTATATCTTCATTAAACAACATACAGACCTTCAGACAAGAAATAAAGCCTATTTGACTTGGTCACCTTTTTTTCACTCCAGCCAGGGCCGGATTAGCAGTGAGGCAGCTGCCTCGGGCCCCAGGTAGTCTAGGGGCCCCCAAGACTACTTTAAAACTGTTTCAATTTTTTTTCAAATGGTGACGTCGTGGTTATATCAAGTTTGTTTATATTAAGATTAGGTTTTATTAATCGAATTAAACTCCTTCTTTAACAAACAAAATAACTGAAACTTGCCGAGTGCCACGACATGTCTACGTAATGGCCAAATTTTTTTTGAAATAAAAATAAAATGATAACTGCTATTCGGTGTACTCGTGACATTACATGTAACCGTATACATGTACCTTCTACCGCATACATGTACCGCGATACATGTACTTTCTATACTCGTCACTGCACCGGACCAAACAACAGTTGGGTCAATTAAAAATTTTTGCGAAAAATTTGATCCACTTTTTCAGACTGAATAGGGTTTTTGATCCAGAAACGTGGTTTCCATTTTCACTTGGTTTAAAAAGTCCTTTGGATTTTTAGATATTTTTAGGTTTACCTTTTTTTTCGTGGGCTACCCGCCTACCCTGTATGATTAGGGCCCCAATACAAACCGACGCCTCGGGCCCCAAAATGTCTTAATCCGGCCCTGACTCAGCAGGTGGTTGTAGGCTGTTTTGACAGTTTGGACGTATGGAGTTGGGGAGAAAGAACATACTGAGCATCACTGCAGAATTTACAAAATGTGCATTTTTGGGGGAAGGGGGGAAATCATGAGTTGCTCCTCCAAACTCTCTGCTATTACGATAAACGAAGAGGACTCACTCTACACCGGTTTTCTTGAAAAGCGACGGCATTCACAAGCAACCGGTCTCATGGGTTAGAAGAATACGATATTTAGTACCCCAACAATCAATATTAAGGTTTCGACTGTAAGGGTCAAATTAGACAAATGTATCGCGACGAAGTGTTGTGAGACAAAACGTTGCATCAGGTGGAGACCCCCCCATCAGACGTTACTAGGAGCTTCGTTTTGTTGCCGCGCCTAAATACGTCTTGCGACAGTGTCTCATCCGGTGTGTGGCAGTGAACTCATTGCTGTGGTTTTGGACGCGTGTGCAGCACGTTGAGACAGGTTAAACTAAAAGTCTAATTTCGTGTGCGGCCACCCTGAGCTTGTGAGTGTAAACCCACAATAAAATGGACAACCTATGGGTACTTTCATTTTTTTCGTATCATGCTTAGTTTACTCTGGGGAAGGAGGGGGGGGGGGCTATCATTCTTTGGCATCCCTTACAATCATGAACCCCCATAAATTCTTGCTACAATACACAGCCGTAAAATAAAGCGCTGAAACGTTAGAGGGCCTTCCACAATGATTACTACCGCACCTTAGCAATCCTCAAAATATTCACTACAATTACTTACCTTGAAGAATTATTGTAGACAGTATTGTAGAATTTCTTCAATGCCAGTCTTTTCTTCAATGCCAGCCTTTTCTTCAATGCTAGCCTTTTCTTCAATGCCAACCTTCGCCATGTCTTCGATTTGAATGAAGGCATCCATCGCGTTGAATGATCACGTAACTCATGCGCTGTACCATCCATGACCAACTTATCCATCCATTTATAACTTTGTAAATATCAACCCAGCCTATTCAGACAGAAGGGGGTGTACACGCTTACGCTTGTAGCAGGTTGTCTTGCTTGGAATCGCTGCCATGTTACCAAACCGAAAAAAATTGTCAACCTAAACCCAAGTAGGAAACCCACACCCCCACTATCATTGGATCATCACATGGGTCTTTATAGGACGATCTTGGACAGCTGTTCCTCAAAAACCGGGTAGTAAGGGTCTAATGCTCAGCAGCGTCTCACTGGCCAAATTTGACACTTCGACCCTTACAGTCAAAGCTTGTCCGTATTCCTAACAGGTTTTGACTTTTAGACCCCTTACTTTTAACTTTTAACGATACGTTTTTGTTTATTAATTACATTCAGTACCTTCCTAAAGTACCGAACAGAACGAACCAAACGCACCACTGTTGGTGAAAGTTCAGCTCATTCCCTACTACAGTCGTGTTGATTTGGCTTGCTTACGTCAACCATCGACAGCGATGAATCTGTTTCCGGTACCGCACGCATGCTCAAAAGCTCCACCACTGGCAATAACCCGCAACCACCTCTCCAAGATGATTTGTACTTTGCCATTGCTCGCGCCTGGTTACATCCATAAGCCTAGCCTGGTCCAATAATCAATTAGCCACGACTGGTCACGTTAAAGGTATAACGTAACGTGTGCTCTGTTGAGCTTCTTGATTTTGCTGAGCTCTGATTGCAGTTTCGGAAGGTACTGAACGGCTGACGCAACGTTACTGCGCACGCGCGACGTCAAGTTTGGAGCCAAACTGTCTCTAACAGTGGTGCGTTCTGTTCGGTCGATTAGGAAGGTACTGATTATATCTGACCAACTCTATGGGGACACTAATCCTTCCGTTCTGACGCAGGTTCTGTCGTGACCGAGTATGTTATACTGATTTCACACTACTAAATTCATCTCGCGCCGGGCGCGCGCTCACCATTTCACACTACTAAATTCGTCTCGCGCCAGCGCGTGCCGGCCGCTTATTTGCGAGCCAGCTTGGCCGCTCCAGCAAAGCGTGCTGGCGCGCGCCAGGGGATTATCCTCGCGTATTATCTGTCTACCTGATCAAAAGACCTTTCTTCCTCTTGCTGCTTCCCTTCTCAGTCCTATTGTTGTGGGATAAGGATTGCACGACTCTCCCCTTCGCTAGATGCAGAAAACACGGCCGCTACGAATTTTTAAATGTGAAATCCGAAACGAGCTGCCCAGGGCTGGCTCTCATTCGGCACGCGCCGTGGCGCGCCCGGGGGCGAGACGAATTTAGTAGTGTGAAATCAGTATTACACATCTTAATTTATTGGCGGATGCACGGAGGCATGCTTGGTTAACGGAGACGTGTATTAGCTTTCCACTGTTTGAAAGGTCATTTCTTTCACTGTTTACTAGGTTTGCTAAAGGGTACCCCCAAACCCCCACGTAGTTTATAATTTCTGGAAATCCAGTAAAGAAAGTATGGTGGTCTACGCAGTGGTCATTACGACAGAGCCTAGTAAACTTGGCTGTCCCCTGTGATTGAGTACCCACGAGGTGGTGGTCGAGGGACCCCCCCCGGGGGGGGGGGGGAGGAGTTGTGACGAGCGGCTCGCGTTGCTACTTATGTTGGGGTAAACGAAGTCCCACATCATTTTCTCCCGCACCAAAATAAGGAGCAGTTTCTCCCCCACCCCCCCGTAAGTAAAAGCCGTGTCAATATAATAATGAACCGATATTCCTGACATGCCCCCCTCGTCATTTTCTCCTCCACCCTAACACAAAAATGTTTTTTTTTTTTAACTTTTCAATTCCTTTTAAAGGTATCCCGTGAATTCCCCCTCTCCAACCCGCCACAAAAGAAAAAGAAAAAACGATTTTCCTGTTGTACGCCACACAATTTTTCTCACTTCCCAC
>JAHWFP010053322.1:0-10787 GCA_023313725.1 Lithobius niger | reverse complement strand
CGCTGCTTCGAAGGCAAAAGCATTAGCAGAGGTATTAGTAGCCGCAACTACCGCCAGAGCTCCGCGTAGAACGGGAAGAAGTAAGACGGTATATCTAGTTAACTTTCTAATCTATGGTTAGGCATACACACGGTACTGAAGTACGTCAAAATGATTCTTGCTAACCACATGACTCTTGTAAATTACTTGTTTAGCTTGACGATAGCAAAGGAGAGCTCAAACTAATTCCTTAACGTGCACACTACTGATGGAATGTCGATGTTTGAAATGTTACAAATGCAAACGTCGAATTATTCCTGATACCCTTTTTTGTTATCAGTATATTTTGTTTGCATAATTTAGCATTTAATCTTTTCCGTTAGATTTCTGTAATTTCATTTAAACTATAATTGCACATTGGTATTTCTGCGGGGTTGGGATTTAAAATTTCCACAATGAAACTCCAACAGTCGTGCCATTCGTCAGATGCACGCGTCTCATTCTTGAATGACGGCTATTCGCACTGCTAGCCATAATCCCACTGAGAACGCTACTGTACCATGCGTCACCTGCGTAGTGCAACAATAATTGTGGCCTATCCTCCCAGCAGAAAAATGTGGTATTCCGAAGCGGCTAACAATCAACTCCGAAAAATTCGTTTCAACAAACAAACGTCCAATTACGGTGTTTCTCTTTTTTTGAGGGGGAGGGAAAACTCTTACCTAGAACTTCGAAAATACGCCTAAACAAAATACGGATTGATTTCCTCTCTTTCAACACCTTGCTCACAGTTTTAACGTTCTTGGAGGACTGATTAACCAAACAAAAAAAGTAGATATTTTTAATGTAATACTTTATGACCGTGCGCTTTCAAAATGGCTTCTCATAAATACACAATTGTATGCTTGGAGTAATTGTTATAATTATTTTAAGTTTAGGCCTGTGAGTACGTGAATATTTGCGATGTTTATGGGGGAGGGGGATGTTCAAGACGAATAGGCCACGCTGTCTGATGTTGGTCATCCCATTAACATTTTTATTTTATTTTATTGTCACATCATTTCAAAGTTTATTAACGTGACACGATTTGTTTGTGCATATGGAATTTTTAATTCACCGCTAATTTTACCTTTTAACGTCCATATCTTGACAATGATCCTCAAACATTATATTTCCAATCATTTCCTAAAGCTCTTCCCCTCCCATTCATAGCTCATTAGCCCGTACCAACAAGTTAATTAATTCTTTCAAATTGATTAAACAGTGCGATTAAAGCGCAGCTTTGCAGTGAAGGATAATCAATGCACGTGACAGTTAAGCGACGAAGGAACGAACCGTAATTATGAACGCGTGGTGAGACCTATTGTATGGCTTTTAGGCTTAAGTCGTTTGGCGCCAACAGACACCATTATTGTCATCAAGAACGCCATATGCTTTGGTTGTTCGGTTGACATTGTGCATTGGCCGTTAGCAAACGACGAATGTACAGTATACAAACACAGGCACGAATCTGTTGGTTTGCAAATTACCTCGGAAACTATGTTACCTCGGAAACACGTTCGTTTCGTAGATTACCGGACGACATTCACGTTGTTTATTAAAGGCGTTCTGTTAAAGTGACGCAGCGTGTGTAACAAACCATCCCTCGCCCGTGGTTACCCGTTTCGGCGAATCCTGCAGTCTTTGCCGAAATTTTTTTTAGCCGTGTTAAAAATGTAGCGAATTTAGAATATCCGTTTCGCTAAATCCCGTTTCGCCGAAAAAAATATTCATAACACATTTAAAATTATTAGCCCCTCTTCCTATACTTGAAGGAATTTGTGATTAGCTGCGGTTTCTGGTGATCATATCTTTCACCGAAACGAACGCGGCAGGGCGTTAGAAAAAAAATTCGGTGAAACGGTAACTCCCATTACCGCATTTTAAGCAGGGGCTTAATTTTGGAAGAAATGGGATTCGGCAAAACGACCTGGTAACTGAGATTGGATGACTGAGAATCTGGAACGTGGATGCTGTATGTAGAAAATGGACAACGTTATCGAAATGGTGAACAGGCACCTTTAATTTATAATTTTCCACAGTCTTTCTGTCCCTTATTTGTGAATTTAACTTCGTAAACCAATAAAACCTGGCATGGGTTCCAGAGATTTAGTCTTTCAAATACCGAAATAAATCAGGCATTATTAATCCAACTATAGTTATAATCAGTGTTCAGGGAAATTAATCGGAAATAATTAATCGACAAGCTAATGGAGTGGAGGCCATGATTGGAAGCTTGCTGTATAGGCGGTGCAAACAAATTGCCGCTTAAACTTCTATTCAGTCCGGGTTGTCCGTATCTGGAAAGCCCTGAGGGCCTAAACTGTGGGCCAGTCAACAGTGCAAGGTTTTTTTTTTCTTTTTTTCTCGTAGAAAGCTTATTACGGAGGACCTTCAGCCCTTCTAGAAACGACCGCTTACGGCAATTTTATAACATGGAAAGGATAAGGAACAATTTTGTTTGATCACCTTGTAATATCGAGATTACCTTCCTAAAGGCGCGGTATTAGTGGCTCACCGCCCATCCGTTGTCGTTACTGCATAATGGTGGTAAAGTTAAATTATTATATTGTTATTACATGACAACTAAAAGAATAGACACAAAAAACGAAATCTGACAAACGTGCTTCACGTTTTTATTTATATATTATTTATTTATTTTTTTGATTTCAGAAAACCGTTGTTTTGGGTCGTTCTTTGGATCAAGCAGGGAGGGCATAGGCCTATACATTTGTTTACATTACAATTTTCTTAACAACCCTGATTCATTCAGCGATGCCGAACCCCTCCAACCGCCCTCGAAAAAAAATTGAAAAAGTTACATTGAAGATGAACAACTACTGAGTTTGCCGCCGTTAAGAAAAATTCTCAACTAAGCTTCCTACAAAGCTGAGGCTTTAAAACTGCTGAAAAAAACGCGTTAGCTTTTAACTTCGCTTTCATTTCTATTGGCCCCACCCCTTAACATCATCTTCAGTTGTGCCACTGTCATCCTTAAGCAACATTCTGTTGTCAGTAAGTATTATCGGAAAAGCTTTTTAATACTAGCAGAACCGAGATATGTGGGCCCTATGGCGTGGCGAACGATTATGCTACTGTGTTTTTACACAGGTAGGCTATAGGCTACGAAAAGGCATGATGATTTACTGCACCATATAGACTTCAGAACGGAAAATTTACGGCCAAATGTGACTAATGGTGCATGTTCTTTTGTGCCGCCTATATTACTTGTTGGATAAAATGAGTTTTTTTTTATTTATTTTTACCAGATTAAGAATTAAGGGGGGCCCCCGCGCCCGCGGCCGAGAGCAACTGAATTAAGGGCTGTCTTTCTGTCTTTTGCTAGGATAAAGGAAACTTCTAAAGTGCTTTAAACAAAATGCATTTTTTGTGGAAGGTTCCTGTCCCACACGGTCCAAGACGTCTTCATGGAAATGTACAGTGCGTGAACACTCACCATTAGGGCGCTTTAACCTATACAGTCCGATTCTCTAAGACGAAGATAAATGGAACCAAACGTGAAATGACAACGAAGATAACGATCATGATATCGTTGTGCCGCTTGTTTTCCAATTACATCTAGCTTTTCCATAAATAAGAAACGTCTGTGTCATATCTGAATATCACATCTGAATAACCGACGACGTACTGAGGTCTCTATCAAAACGTCCACCTCGTTGTTATCTTTAATCTACAACTTTAACCATGAGAGTTACGTACATTTCTTTTGAAAACGGTACACGATCCCAACTTGTTGAATGACAACGCATTTTGAGAAAAAACATTTCAGACTTTTCCTTTACATAGTAAAAGGCAGAATCACCGCTCTCAAATCACCTACAATGCTGTGAACGTGTACCAATTTATGCTCTGGTATATGGGAGTTTTTGATTTTCACGGAAAAACTGTTTTCGTTTGCAAACCTAGACAAACAAAGACTGAATTGTATATTATATTTTGCTGCTTAATATTTCATGTCATACGCAAAGAAATACAGCATATATCATAACAATTATTCCAGTTTTTGTTTTATTCAATGATATCCAGTAGTTTAGGAGATATATTATTTGTTATCAACTCGTGTTGCTCGCTCGGCCAATTATATTAGGTTACTTATACCATTGCATGCAATACGCATAGAAATGTAGCTGATATTATAATAAGCAACCCAGGTTTTGTTTCATTCAATTCTGTCCAGTACGGTACTTTTAGAGATATCAGCATTTTCGTTCAGAGTCACATACATTAATCCTGCAACTTCCTCCGTATAACGAAAGCGTTTTTTTTTTTTTTTACCGGAACTGTACATTGAGAAACATGTTGTAATATAAACACATTTTCAGAACACCTAGAAAACCATAATCAAAGCGTTTTAGAAATAGCATGGATTGAGAAGAAACCTTTCAAAACATTGGCGTTTACGTAGTGTATAGCAGACGTAAAATGAGTTTTAAAATAAGAAACTGGCGCTCAAGCAGTTTGCAATGCTTTACAAAAAAAAAAAAACGTGCTGAAAACACACATAGTGATGGAAGTGTTTTTCTCTTAAAACAGTATTTTTTTTTTACAACTCATAAACTATACTAGAGTTTTCAGTGAACAACATTTTGAGAAACAAAGCATGTGTTTATAAAGTGCTGTAAACTGAAAGCTACAGAATTTGTTTTAAACGCGTTTCACGTCTGCAACACTATATAAACACTAATGCTTTGAAATATTTCTTCTCAGTCCATCGATTTGTACAATGCTTTTATATGTTTTTCTGCTAAAAACGTCTAAAAACTTTTTGTATGGGCCTATAAGATAACACTGCAATATAACATTACAACTAACATGTTTTAGCAGTGTTAGTTGGTCTAAACACACCGCGACATGCCTAAAACTATACAGCAGTGAATGTAATTTCCACAGTAGCCTACAAATTCTCTGACTGTGCCTGTAGGCTACGCTTCAGTTAAAAAGACATGTGAAGTTGATTTCAAACACAGCAATCGTAAGCCGACTGGCACTTTCCCGCAACGTGCGAAAGTAAACTCGAACTTACAAAACAACAACGTAAATGATAATGGCAAACCTTCTTAGTAGATGCTTCGTTCCCCCACAGCCAACCTGTAGACTACCGTAATTGTTTTCTTACCTAGAACAAATGAAAATAAGAGACGATATGAAAAGTAGTATACTAACGTTTCTTGCTTTAATACCACACTAAAGTCGAATTTCCGCGAAGCTATAGCTTTAAAATGAATCGGCTACACTTTCAAAAAGAATCAAGTACTCGGGGCGGGCGCCCCCCGCCACACACACACACACAACTTTTAATCACAGAAGAAATATGAGTAACCTGTGAACGTTTTAGACGTATAGCCTACTGGTTTCTGGCGTCTTGGAGTAATGAAAATTCACTTTGATGAAATGACAGTAGCTTCCAATATTAGTAATGCAATTACTTCACACCAATAGCATTCTGCATATGAGAAATTTGGAGGTATTAACACGTACCAAATGCCATGTACCAAACAACTATTTTACCAGTTTTGTGGGGGAAAACATAAACACGAATTGAACGTGCAGGTTTTTTTGCCGTTTATGTAGGCCTTGACTTCTCTTTATGTGAAATATATGCATACAGTTAAAAAGTCCTGGGATTGACTCGAGGTGTCCCGTTCTGAGAAACGATGATGCTTTTGTTAATCCACAAAGGGCGGAAGACAGATTAAAAATAAAAGTGCAAAAGAATTCCTTTTCATCGTCTTTGATGATTCTATATGGTACAGTCATCATTCCACCAACTAAAAGGGTGTGTTTATGCAATGACTCGCCATCAAAGGGGGTTATCCAGGCTATTTCCCCTGATTCCTCCAGTTTCTTGTTGTCATGTTGTACTGATTGGTAAAGTCTTCAGCTTTTCGACAAAAACCGGAAATTAGCTGTAAGTATCACAATTAAACAAAGAAATATAATGGATCCAACATTGTGAACATCTAAGAATGACGAAAAGGTGACGTGTGCAAGTTCCAGGTACCGCAGAAAAAGAAGCCGTGAGCACGACAAAAAGGGGAAAAACATTCTTTTATTTCGATCACAATGGCATGGTCATCCTCGGAAAGGAAAAGTTGCCTACGCTTCCGTAAATCGGTCACGTAAGACCCAGAATAGTCAGAGTCGCAACATTATTCCTATAATATTAAAAGCAATTATTAAAAAAACTATTATTGAAATCATACAGCAAGAATACCAGGTCAAATGCAATATATTCAGATAAAAACAATGGCGCAAAAACTCATACTGAAAGTTGACAATTGTAACGATTTTTCAGTATGAGTTTTACACTGTTTTTATCTAAACGTGTTGCATTTGACCGTGTATTCCCGCCATATGATTTTAATAAATGCTTTTTAATAATTACTTTTAATATGATAGGAATAATGTTGTGAATCCAACTATGTGAGTCTTAAGTGTTTGAATTATGGAAATGTAGGCAAGTTTTTCTCTATGAGGATCACCACGCCAGTGTGATCGAAATAACATTATGTTTTTGTCTTTTTTTGTTGTGCTCACGGCTTCTTTTTCTGCGATAGCTAAGAAAAATAAAAAGCAATTAAGACGACGAAAATTCCCATGCCGTAGTGATTCCAGGAGTCACGATAGCACGTGATATTTTTCGTCATAATTGCTGCTCACTTGTCATTCTTAGCTGTTCACAATATTGGTTCCATTGAGTTTCTCGTTTAATTCTAATATTTACTGCTGAAACGTTCGTTTCTTTAAAACTATAGTTGGTGGAAATCTGAAGATTTTACTAATCAATACCACATGACAACGAGGGAGTGGGGGGGGGGGGGGAATATGGATAACTGCTGTTAGCTCATTTGTTTGTCTCTGTGGCTCCGTCGCCCCAACTAATGCTAAATCGACGCCTTTGCGAGCAGTCAGAGTTCGGCTTTCAGGAAAAAAAAATTAAGACATTGTGGGCTTTGACTGATGCATATCAAAACAAAAATTCCAAGAATCTTATAAATGGAGCGGAGACCGAGCTAATATTTTTTCTTTATGTTAAAAAATTTAATTAGCTGCAGGCGCTGTGCAAGTGCTCCGTCACTTAATTAAGTTTGTGGGCGTGCGTGTGTGTGTGGTTCATTATCGTTATGGCAGAGAAAATGAAGAGAAAAATATTACAAACGTGATGGAATTAAAAGCTGAAAATGTTAAGAATGATAACAAATTCAGTCAAGAATTTAAATATTACCGAAATAAGTGAATCATGGTATGTTTTCAAACAGACGAGGCTGTTAAGCATCGTGTGAGGAAATCGTGTTGGCAACACGGAACAGGGTTGTGAAAAACCCGGGTTCTTTTTTTTTTTTAACCCCGAATGGGTTTTATCGGGCTTTATCGGGTTTATCAAGTTTTGCTTGCTGTTTATTTACTTTTTTAATGTGTGCTAAATTTTTTTTAATGTTTTATGAACTTGGCTGTTTCAATTCTGCTTATGAACTCCTTTTGGAATTTGGTTTAGTGAATTGGCAGTTCGAATCTAGGAAAAAAAAGCCGAGGAAAAAAATGCTGCGGAAAAAAAAGCCTGGAAAAAAAACTGATGGAAAAAAAAGCCCCGGAAAAAAAAGCCCCGGAAAAAAAAGCTGATGGAAAAAAAAGCCGATGGAAAAAAAAGCCGCGGAAAAAAAGGCCGTGGAAAAAAAGCTGATGGAAAAAAAGGCCGATGGAAAAAAAAGCCGTGGAAAAAAAAGCCGATGGAAGAAAGAACGCGATAAAATCCTGGTTCAAAATTTACAAAAATACTACCTAAATGTAGTTAAATGTGTATTAATCATTCATTAGCTGCATGTTGCTCGATCAAGGTCACCTTTGGAATCCCGAAAAGGAAAAGAAGTCAGAAGTTTTATCCCAACTTCCTTAACAGGGGAGGTGGTGGGGGAAAGGGTCGTCCTCAGTTTGGTCGTTTGTCTAAATTATTCACTTTTTTTTAGTTGTCCAAGTTACGGATTTAAGGCAAATTTATGATTTCCTGATTTTCCTTCCCCCCTCCCCTCCTATCCAAATTATGGCGGAAACTCTTCATTTCATGATTTATCCTTTAACGATTGAAGGTCACCCGACCAAAGTGAGGACGACCCTTTCCCCCACAACCTCCCCAGTTAAGGAATTTGGCAGGAAACTTGTGATTTCTTTTCCTTTCGGGTTTCCAAAGGTGACCTTGATCGAGCAACATGCAGCTAATGAATGATTAATACACACGTTAACTGCATTTAGGTAGTTTTGTTGTAAATTTTCAACTATATTTTTTCGCGTTTTTTTTTACTATCGGCTTTTTTTTCCGCGGCTTTTTTTTCAACGGCTTTTTTTTCCATCGGCCTTTTTTTCCATCAGCTTTTTTTTCCGCGGCCTTTTTTTCCACGGCTTTTTTTTCCATCGGCCTTTTTTTCCATCAGCTTTTTTTTCCGCGGCTTTTTTTTCCAAGGCTTTTTTTCCATCAGCTTTTTTTTCCAGGCTTTTTTTTCCCAGGCTTTTTTTTCCGGTCACGGGCAGTTCACTAGGAAATATGACTATTAAGCATCTCTTCATTCATTTTACTCCGATCTAAGTCTAAACTAAGTGGTATCTTCCTTTAAACTAAAGATCTGGGTGAATCGAAGACCAACTGTTGAAAAAATGATGTCCGTAACACCTTTTTAAAAAAAATAAATATTAACCCCTAAAAAGTGAAAAACCCACTTACTGGGTTTAATACCGGGTTTTTTCACGTGGTTTTTTTTGTGTAAAAAAACCCAGTGGGTTTTATTGGCGTTAACAGGCGTCTGGTTAAGGTACGACAGTACCAGCTTGTAGGCAGTGCCGCAATTAAGGGGGGTGCAAGGCACCCGGGCCCAGAAGGCAAGGGATCCCTAAATTCAAAGCAGGGGCCCAAATTTTCACATGAAATTTACTATAAAATAAATAGGCCACAGCATCGAACCCAAGATTAAATTTTTTTGGGGCCCTATATTTTACTCTTTCACCCCTTTTGAAAAGGCTAGCTGCGGCACTGCTTGTAGGTGCAAGTAAAATCCTATACCAGTTGAGGACCGCCTATCCACGGGATCAACGAAATGCCTTCCGGACACTAATAATGAATTCATTCTGTCTATTTTCGTTTCGGGCCGGCACGCTCTGGACGCTTGTTTGCGTGTCAGCTTGGCCGCTACGCCAAGGCAGGCCAGTAGAATCTCATCCTTGTGCCAACACAAAGACCTTCTTTTCTTCCTCGTGCTGCTCCCCTGCCCATTCCTTTTGTTATGGGATAAGGACTGACCTACTCATCCCACCCTCAGATACAGCAAACGCGGCCGCTAAGAATTTTTAAGTGTGAAATCTGAAACGAGCTGGCTAGCCCTGACCGCGCGCGCCCGATGCGAGTCGAATTTAGTAGTGTGAAGCCAGTATTGTCGTTTTCCCTGTCGAGTCCAAGAAGTCCCAGACGTGCTGGGATCCTGGTATGGACGAGTTCACTGACAACACTTTACACTTTCTAAGCCTGGTCTGTCCCAGTACAGGAACGAATTATCCAATAAACTGTGCGTGCTGTTGCAGAAGGCCTCCAGACTTTTTCCCAGACCCACACTTTTTCCTAGAGAGGGGCCTTACTAGAGACCCCTAACGAAACACGCCCTATACCGCTAGGCAGTCATTTGCTCGTGGCTCCCACTCGCATAAATCCGGCCCTACCAAGTCCGTTAGCAGGTGTAGAAAATACGTCTGCTATTCAACAATTTTATCCTGCAGTAAAGCTAAACCAATGCCCCCTATCAGAATAGGGAAACATTAAGCTATTGCACGAATGTGTACGAGGTCAAGTTCTAATACTCGAACTTGTTTAGCTATCATACTGAGTATTACGTGATCAAAACTAAATCGGCGTCAACAAACGGCTGTTGTTTGTCCAAAGTCCAGCTACCAACCGAATTGCAGGAAAAAATAAATAAAGGGAACAAATTTTTAAAAAAGCAGGAAGGAAAGGCTTTGGAAAAACAAATGTGTCAAGGTCGATAAGATAACATTGAAAACCTCCACGCATGGTACGACAGAAATAGAAGCCGCGCCGCAACAAAATTATGAAAGACGTACCGCTATGTATCTCGTGCCGTGACCCTGCTTGGTGAAATTGGAACTTGGTAAAGGACGCAACCTAAAACAGCAGCAAAATGACGAAACAACCAATCACAATTTTTGCTTTGTGTTTTTACTCCCTTCCCCGCGGCTTTTTTTCTTCTTTTTTTTTTTACATAGTTTTTATTTTCATCGTATTTTTTTTTTGTTCTACTCCTTGGCGAACTCTTTAACACTTAAAACAGTGAGCTCACTTCACTGAACTCCCGCCAACGTCTTCCTCGTTAAAAGAAGAAAACTGGTAGCATCTGGCGAAGTGTCGTGTCTCAAACAGAAATCTTTATTTGCACAGCTGACGTTTGCGAGCAGCGACGACTGGAAAGCTGCGCTACGCTTTCTCTGGGTAGCATTTCGGTATAGTATACTATCCCTTCTTCCACTAACCCTATTTCCACCCTCCACCATCTTCTCTCCCACCACCACCCGAACCATTTCCTCCATTTTTCCTTCCCCCCCTTTCCCATCTTATCATCATTCCGAATCTTGTTTCACTTCTCGTCGCCCGTCCATGATTTCTCCCAACTCCGTCCCGTTTCCCCTTCGCAGCCTCTCTCTCTCTCCCTCTTCTCCCCTCTCTTCCTATTAGAGCCCCTTTCTATATCCTTCCC
>JAHWFP010053321.1:0-23232 GCA_023313725.1 Lithobius niger | reverse complement strand
TAAGTAAGAGCCATTTCAGATTAGATTGCTGTATGCCAGTAGCCGAATTAAATGAATAACTAATCTATTTGGTGTCTATGAGTCTTTATTTTACAGTATATATGTATATGCATTTAGTATAAGCCATTTTGACATAATATGGGTTTCACACAGAAATAAACCTATAACATGAGCGTATGCTTGTGAAGCGACTAGAGAGCCATCTTGAGTTATATGCCTGCTAGTCTACAGTTCAATTTGAGTACAGGGCAGGCCGCAGTGCCCAGGATGCTGTAATGTATTTGTTATCTGGCATATATGAATCGTGGTCCCAAGGCCTCACGGTTGCTGCAGTGTTTCTAGACATAAATGCGGCATTTGACACTGTGGACGTCGAGTGGGTACGGTGTAGTATGGTCAACATGGGTGTGGGCCCTGATTTGATCAGTACAATTTGTGCTGTCTTGGGCGTTCGACAGTATGTCACCAGAGTAGGCGGCTATTGGTCGACTGTTGCAAGCTCAAGTCGGGGTCTACCGCAGGGAAGTTGCTTGAGCCCTCTTCTCTTTGCTATTGCCATAAATGATGTCCTGGTGGAAGTAGGCACCACAGGCTGCCAATGCGCTGAAAATGCTGTTGCCTGTGCCTCTACGCTTCTAGCTGCTCGGGGTCTCATTTTAGCTCCAGTGAAGACAGAGCCTGTTGTGTTTAGCAGGTCACGTGTTAGGCATCGTGCCCCGCTGTCTATCTGTGTTGATAGCACGACTGTCACCAGGTTACGGTTGTGATGTATTTAGGTGTACTTCTGGATGAAAGACTTGATTGGAATAGGCTTGCATCGTCACTCCAAGAGAGGATTCGTTCTCATTCTGCCGTGCGTAAGAGGCTTTCGAGAATGAAGAGAGTGAGACGTAGCTCCCTCCATGCTGTACAGGACCTCTGTACGTGCCCTTCTGGGTTATCATCTTCCGTTTTTGTCTCAGGAGCGCCGTCACGTCACTATGCTTCAAACGGCTGTTAATGAGTGTTTGCGGGTTGTCACAGGCTGCCTTGTGTTCACTCCGGTTCAGGCACTTTAGGTAGAGTCTTGTGAGCCGCCCTTGCATGTGCAAGCAGCGGAGCTTCTTTGTTCTCTGGGGATGCGTAACGTGAGCAGGTGTTCCGAGGACAGAGCGGGCAAGATTATTGCTCTCTTAGTCCTGGGCCCTCTTTGGTCTGTCGCTGCGACACTTCAGTAGATGTCATCTATTTCACCACTGGGTGTTGCGCGTGCTGTCGTGTTTAGCCCCTGGGTGTGGGTTCCTGCTCTAGCAGAAATATTTACACGGGGTGCCACGGAATGTGCAGTATTTTGTGACGCATCCTTCTCTGTGGACAGGGGCACAAGAGGTGTTGGAGTTGTTATACCATCTCTGAAAGTTTTTTTCAGTAGGAAACTGTTGTTTGTGTCTTCCAGCACCATGTGTGAGTTGTGTGCAATATCCGTGGCTCTGGATGTGGATCGCTTTGGACATGGATCTGCTGTCGTTCACAATTTTCACAGATTCACAAGCAGCCGTATTGGCGCTACGTGCTGCGGTCGAACATTTGGAATGTACTGATCCCATTGTGTATGAAATTTGTCTAAAGGTCCGTGCTGCATCACGGATCTGCTTCGTTGGTCTGTGCTGGGTGAGGGGGCATGCGGGCTCAGTTGGGAATGAACAGGCTGATGGTTTGGCCAGGGCTGCTGTACATTTTGATGGTACTGCAGTGACTTCGGTTTCCTTTCCTGCATCGAAGCGCTTGTTGCTACGGCGGCGATTACTTAGAGAGTGGAACGATGAGTGGTCTGCTGCCGCCACCGGTCGCACGCGGCACGGTCTTAATCCCGATTACTCCCTTGTTTCGCCGCTGGACACTTTTCTACTCACGACAGGGCGGGTTATCTCGTGTCTCCGCACAGGACACTCCCTCCTGGCTGCTCATCGTCACATAGTGGGCTGGTGTGTTTCTCCAGCGTGACCTTTGTGTGGGCAGTCGCAGACACCAACTCATTTTCTAGTAGAGTGTGCTGAGTTTCAGTGGTATCGCACGGGGCTAATGAGGTACATCCATCCGGGGTGTGAAGTCAACAGTCTCTTCTCCCTTAATTCTTCCCAGTGCCTCAAAACGAGGCGGAGGTGTGTAGCTAGTTTTGTGATTAAGTCAGGAGTGCGTGTTTAGGATTAGGGGTTAGTTTCTGCATACTTACGGGCATTTCTCTTAATCCGTTTTGTCTTCCTCTATGTTCCACTCTGCTTCACTGCTTTGATTGTGTGTGTTGAGTGAGTTGTGCTGAATCTGTAGATTTATCCTTTGTATACAGGCGAGTGGCTGTGGGTCGAGGCTCGGTATAATAAATACCCCAAAACAAAACTTTTTAAGGATTCCCACCAAGCTTTTCGGACGTGTGAGGTAGTGATATCAAACGCCAAGGTCTTTCGCAAAGATAATCCCACCGAGTAATAGTTTGAAGGTTAAATGAAACATATGAAAAAATGCTTACTGCACAATTTTCAGTTATTTCATTTAACGTTTGAAGTCTTAGTCGGTGGGATTAGCTTGGCGAAAGAGCTTGGCGTTTGATATCACGACTTCACACGGCTGAAGCTTGGCGGGAATCCTTAACAAGTTTGTTTTGGGGTATATATCAGCTATTTTCGGTCCAAATTGATGAAATCCATTTGTTTTTCTTAGTAATTATGAGATGGAAACACCAATCTAGTTTTATGGTCCATTTCCTTTTTTTTTTTTTTTTGTTGGCTTTCGTTACATTTTCAGGACAGCAGTCACCTTTTTTCTTAGCACTGCCTACCGGCAGTGCTTATTAGAGTTCGTTTGTGCAAGAGAATTTCAGAAAATTGGACAGGAGGAGGCGGCGGAGCGGCTAACAATGTCAAAATGATACAATGCTGCAACATGTAACAATAGGGTAACAGTAGGAGAGGCGCGCAATAACATTGTCGTTGTTTGAGTTAGCTAGCTCGTTGTGGAGAACCAAAATTAAATGGTCTTGATTTTTCCTTAAATCTTCAAGTTTTAAATCGTAGGGTGCGAAGTCTTAAATGGGCCTGAAAATTGGGCGGCCGACATGACTGAGTGATTTATTTACTTTTTCAATGCGGGCTTCGGGAAGCCAGTTGAATTGTTTCTGCGATTGTTGCCGCGATACTGAAACAATCCAGAATCAACTACTCATCGAGATGACGCATGCTAAATCCAGAAATACGCTAATGTGTTGCCATCAAATAATAATCACGGGACAAACCTTCGGCGGAACCTAAACAAAAGTATCCATTTCTAATGTTCCGTTTTTTAGAAAACAAAAATCGGTGGACAGTGGACACATATAAAATGGAAGCAAAAAAGTCAACAAATTAACTGAGCAAAAAAACGGCTTCTCCATTTAGAAAAAAACATTAGAGCTCGTATCCCCATACTCACAGCCCTGAAGGTACACGAATAAAAACGGATTAGAGTTCACTCCAACGCAACGAACTATAATTTGTACTCCAATTCGCAAAACGTAAACCCACAACAACACACAAATAGACGCCATAAACAGCAAAACTCTACAAAATTGAAAGATAAAAATGCATACACAAAATGAACACAAAATCACAAATTGTAGTTCGTTGCGTTCGAGTGAACTCTAATCCGTTTTTATTCGTGTACCTTCAGAGCTGTGAGTATGGGGATACGAGCTCTAATGTTTTTTTTTCTAAACGGTGAAACCGTTTTTTGCTCAGTTATATGATAGCATTTCATATTAGTAATGAAGACGAACGAATTTATTTCATGTTCAGTTTGGCATTGTTGCATAATCAACCAATGCTTTGGCTTTTACTTAACAGAAACTGTAGATAATTAGGCTTGATGCTATTTATAACTACACGCATTGTTGTCGCTTATTGCTTTGTATTGTTGTCGCTTTCAATTGTAGAACTCTTTCGTCTCGCTCAAGCTCTATCTTGTTTCATCGCGCCGTTTTCGTTTTTTTTCGTTTTCTATCTTTTTCCATGGAGCCCAAAGGTTGTGGTGAAAGTCCTAGTCGTCACTAGTCACCATTTTTCTTGTTTAGAATATGCCTAGCATTTCCGTTTGTCTTGACACGCCACATTCGTGAATTTGGACATTGTTAAACGAGTTGGGAGAAATTTAGACGTATCCTGCACGCAACTACGTTTCAGTTTTTGCCGAAAAGAGTTGGAAGATGATATCCGGACGTTTTTCTGGTGTGGAAGGAGCGACACCAGTTATGAATTAAAGTTCTACACCCTGGGGTTGAATATACAACTACATTATTTAGTATTGATTTGTTGGCAAGCAGTATGAGAGGAAGCAAAAGAGAGAGTTAAAAGAATACCAATCATGGAAGAGGAATAAACATGCGGGATTGGATGCAACACCTTTGTCTTCTTTATGCTAAATGGGTAATTACAGTTCGTGAGGGCGATCCATGTTAAACGGCCTCAGATAGGAAGTAGCTATGAACGAGGTGCACCTCTCATTCCACGGTTCCTCTACCGCTTTTATAGTACTGGGATCGGAAGTCTACGCTCGTGCTACCCTAAATATGAAAATCTAAGCAGACAACCCAAGATCTTTCTTTAAGTTACAACTACACTACATCAATAACAATTTTATGGTAAAATCGAAACAATAAGTAACTGAGGGAGCATTGTTTATCAGCAATGGAGGACAATGTTCCCAACGTTCACAAAAATAGCATTACAAATCATTACGATATTTTGAGTTAAAACCTTCCAATGTCAAACCATAAAGGGCATCTAATGAAGTCAAATGTGAACTGAATGTCAAATTTCAAGCATATCGGCGGCATAAATTATTTTATTTGAGTGGAATTAGCCAGTAATAAGTAGTAGTAGTAATCTACCCCAAAACAAACCTTGTTAAGGATGCCTGCCAAGCTTTTCGGCCGTGGGAAGTCGTGATATCAAACGCCAGCTCTTTCGCCAACCTAAACCCACCGAGTAATAGTTCGAAGGTTAAATAATACATACAAAAATTGCTTACTGCACAATTTTCAATTATTTTATTTAACACTCTTAGTCTGTGGGATTAGCTTGATGAAAGAGCTTGGCGTTTGATATCACGACTTCAAACGGCCGAAAAGCTTGGTGGGAATCCTTAACAAGTTTTGTTTTGGGGTAGATATTAGGTATTTTTGTTGTAAATTGACGAGATCAATTTTTTTCTTAGTAATTATGAGATGGAAACATCAATCTAGTTTTCTGGTTTTCAGCTCTGAAATAGGATTTTCTCTTGTCTTTCAGTAAACCCCATCGATCTACACAATTTCCAGTGCTTTCTGTCACTTTAATATTTAGTATTCAGTACCAGAAGACGTCTGTTTAATGTCTAGGGTTAGATAAGCAGTACCTAGTTTTCGCTCAAGCACTGAAAATGTCTTGTTGTTGTTGTTGTTTTTAATGAGCTTAGACGGTCGCATACACCATGCGCTCACTGTTACACTACTTAACCTAACTTACAACTGACACAAGTATCATATTCTACACCAGATCGATAAACGCACCAATATACAGATTCACCGCAATGTACCCAAGCAGCCCAATGCAAAGGGACCGGCCAACCAGAAAGAGGAGACAGCCCGGCGCAGGGGCCAGGCCTACACAGGTGAACCGCTTAATCGCCTTACAATAGCCTATGGTTCTCCTAAGGCCCCGAATACCAGACTAGTCCAGTTGCCGAATGCTGATTTTTGGCTTAACCTAGAAAGTTTAGTTTTATTGCGTAGAGATGTTCTACCATATGTCCCTACTCCAAAACATAATAATGCCACCTTGGCACCCTTGGGGAATTCAAGATGACGTCCAAAAAGGCGACAACAAAACGGTTTCAATATGCAACTTTCTGTATTCACAGTAAAAAATCTAGACCTGCTTGTCACCAATTGTAAGAGGCCAATAAATAAATATAAAATTAAAAAAAAAACGTTTGAGGTGGGGGGTAAGCCGTGTCTTTTACTGCCAATAAAAAGCAATCAAGGTTAATTATGCTGCAAAGCAAAATCGTACGGTTTTACTCAGCTTCTGGCCCAATAAATGATAATGCATAGTTAACCTAAAGGATTGCTTGAAATGAGAAGGCCTGTTGCTTCTGTTTTAAAGGGGCCTTGTGTCTGCCATCTTTTCTGTCACGAGCACAGTCAAAACTCTAGACCTGCTTGTCACAAAGAATTGAAAGAGGCCAACAAAATAAAAAGCTGAGTCTTAACAATGAGAAGGCAGTAAAAATAAGTAAAGGAGAAGTCCTCTTGCTTTAAATGAGGGAGATCTTAGCTATGAGAATAATTAAATGAAAAACTCTTCTTGCTCTGGCATCTTTTCTGTCATGAGCACAGTCAAAACTCTAGACCAGCTTTTCACCAGTAATTGTAAGAGCTGCTCCCAGCTAAAAACTTTAGATGCAAGTTCTTTAAGGTAGAGTGAGAGCGAGAAGGGGGAGGAGACCATTTTTAGATGACTGATTTCTTAGCTAAAGCTTCGACATGATTACAGCCACATATGCTGTGTTATCAGTCTGTTATCAACATTCAGTAGTAGGTGGTTGTAAAAGCTTGAGCCATCCATGAAAGGAATATTTTGATAATTGGCATACAAGTACCTCTGTCTGTCCGTAACCATGGCTGCTCGTATCTTTTATCTTTGATTGAAGAGCTGGATTGGGGGTGCAGAGCAAAATCGTGTCGTAATAAATTTGTTGGTGGTTTCGCATTTTAAGCCTGCTTCTTACCCCCGAATTTTATTATTATTATTAATAATAACCAGAAATGCATAGGTCACCAAAAGGATTGCTTGCTCGCAATGAGAAGGCAGTAAATAATAATTAAAAGAGAAATCGTCTCGCTTCTGTTTTAAAGGGGACTTGCCTCTGCCATATTTTCTGTCACGAGAACAGTCAAAACTCTAGACCTGCTCGTCACAAAGAATTGTAAGAGGCCAACAACATAAAAAATAAAAACGTTTGAGTTAGGGGGTGAGTTACTGCCAGGCCTCTCTGAATTTTAACTGCCTGGTTCTAAAAAAATTAACTTTGTAATGCATCTTTCACGTTTCTATATTTGACATGATCATAGCTGCATTTCAGGACCTTGTAATAATGATAATAAATGGAAATGCCTAGTTAACCTAAAGGCTTGCTTGCTTGAAATGAGAAGGCAGTAAATAATAATAATTAAAAGAGAAGTCGTCTTGCTTCTGTTTTAAAGGGGCCTTGCCTCTGCCGGAAACGAATCTTTTCTGTCACGAGCACAGTCAAAACTGTTTGTCACAAAGAATTGTAAGAGGCCAACAAAATATTAAAAAAACGTTTGAGTTAGAGGGTGAGTTACTGCCAAGCCTCTCTGAATTTTAACTGTCTGGTTCTAAAAAATGAACTCTGTAATGCATCTTTCACCATTCTATATTCGACATGATCACAGCTGCATTTCAGGACCTTGTAATAATAATAATAATAATAATAAACAGAAATGTATAGTATACCTGAAGGATTGCTTGCTTGCAATAAGAAGGCTGACAATAATTGTAAGAAGACCTTCGGCTTTTAAAGGGGCCTTGCCTCTGCCTGAAATGAATCATTTCTGTCACGAGCACAGCCAAAACTCTAGTCCTGCTTTTCACAAAGAATTGTAAGAGATCAACAACAAAAAAAACCGTTTGAGGCTAGTCCTTTACTGCCAATAGAAAAGAATCAAGGTTAATTAGGCTACAGCGCAAAATCGTACAGTTTTACTCCGCTTATGGCAGTATAAATATCAATGCATATATAGTTAACCTAAAGGTTTGCTATGAGAAGGCAGTAAATAATAATTAAAAGGGAAGTCCTGTCGCTTTTGTTTCAAAGGGGGTATACCAGTGCCATCTTTTCTGTCAAGAGCACAGTTAAAACTCTAGATCTTAAATTAGAGTCGGGAATAACTAAATTTTAACTGGTTGGTTCTAAAAATGAACTCTGTAATGCATCTTCCTCGTTTCTATATTCGACATGATCACAGCTGCATTTCAGGACCTTGTAATAATAATGATAATAAACAGAAATGGATAGTTAACCTAAAGGCTTGCAATGGGAAGGCAGTAAATAATAATTTAAAGAGAAGTCCTCTCGCTTCTGTTTTAAAAGGGTATACCAGCGCCATCTTTTCTGTCACTAGCACAGTCAAATCTGATTGTCACAAAGAATTGTAGAGGCCAACAAAAAAATTTTAAAAACGTTTGAGGTATGAGGTGAGTTACTGCCAAGCCTCTCATTTTGTATCCTCACCTCATGAATATTAGTTATCTTTAAGAACAACCGCCTTAAAGGCCTCAATCACAATCTATCTCATCAGATAAGGTCACGTGACTGAGGTCAACGACTTATCTAATCAATTCCACGAATTTCGCTGAGGAGGACCCACTACAGGGCAAAGTCCAAGGATTAGTAGATAACAGGTGGACGCTATATCCTTATCTTATCAAGCGTGGTGTGTAGGGGATAATCTCTCTCACACGGGCCCCACTGTTGTGTACGTTCCTACATATCACTCGTGCCGTGTGGCAATGTCGCCATCGGATAAATGAAATATTCAAAACGCCAGGACTAAACGATTTAGAGGCCTCGCGTGTCATAAATCAGCCAAACGGTGCTGAATATTTTTAATGTTGATTCAGTTCACTATTGGTCTAATTAAACTTACAGTTTCAAAAATGAAACCGATAGAAAAATAGTATTGGGCTCGTCTTTAAATGAGAGGTGTGCGCCGCCATCCCATGCCATGTCTTCGCATCTGATTAAAAACTACAAACGCAAGAGGCCACTGGTTCAATGGTTGCATACGCGTCGTGGAACCACGGCCAAGAAATCATTTGGGTTTTTGGATTGTATTCTTTAAGGAGGGGTAATTATTCACTGGTGTTAGACAATTAGTAGCCATATCGATTGCTGTATTCACAAGAGAAAACATATCGACTCTCACAATAATTGGTTTAAACAGGTTTATTTTTATGGCTGTAACTTGATTTTATGACCATCAAATACGCGTAAAACTTTCCCGAAAATAGCTTACGTCAAAGTTTGATCAAGCAAACTAATCAGAAAGAAAGTTTGCCTAAACAAGCTTAGACCTTGCAAAATAAACTTGATCCCAAAATTAAAAACAAAAAAAAACACTTAAATAAATAATGATAAATTCATTTATACAGCAAAGAAACTAACTGTATGGGACAGAGAAGGAAGCGCATCCTTCACTTATACCACAATCCGAAATTAAAAGAGCAGTTAAAATGAATAAAAAGATACAATAAAAACATGGGAAAATAAATAAAAATTCAGGTTAAATTATCCTTAGTCAAATGTACGATCTTAAAAACACTTACGGTAATAATAAAAATAAAATAAAAAATATTGCAGATGCAACCAGCATAGCAAGGACCTAAGGTTTGCTAACTGCTATCCGGCATAAAACTAAAAATTATGAATTACAAAAGCTTAAAAGCTTAAATGAAGACAATGGGTCGGCTTAGAGGAAGGGTTAATGGAAGAGTCACTTCGGTACGAAGTAACAGAAACGTGACAGAAAATTAGATTAAACTAGCTGTACCCCCGGCGTAACATATGGCGGTCTAGCCGGTTCCTGAATATCCAATTACCGGTCGGAATGGCACCGACACCCACCTCCCTCTCTATCCCCCCCCCCCCCCCCCCCAACCTCCTGCCTCCCTCCCCCCCCTTAACCCACTGCCTGGTCCGATTGAGCATGGTCCGATTTCTGCATGGTCAAATTCCCTGCAGAGAAGGTCAGATCACTGCATGGTCAGATTTCTCGCTTGAACTTCAGTAACACACACACACACTCACACACACACACACACACATACATGCGCGCACACATATGATGAATTTGCTCAGTGCCACCCAAGCTTATTATATATACTAGCTGAGTCACTCGCTTCGCTAGCTCATTCCGCGTCGTCTCGCTACGCTCAAGGAGCTTTCATGCTGGAACTCTTATGCTGATGAGGGACATTCCATATCTAACACGATCAAGCAAATGATCTGAGTGCAGTACGTGTTTTTCGTAAGGGCCGGGGAATAATGAATTTATTGGAGCCATGGTCCATAGCCAAACGCCCTACAATACAGCAACTTAAGTATATGTAGTACATATTGAACCTAGGACCACACACCGTCATCCATCATACCCTGGTGCTACTACGCTGATCTTCGCCACGACATTTTCACAATTTCACTGCAAAACTACCCTCACAGCCTTGCAGACGTTAGGCTTCGGGCAACGGTCTGGCCACCCAAGACTTACGTGCGCTTCTTAAGGCGAAACATGCGATTCGTATCCAGTCGGACTTAGCTTGAAGAAACCATCCCCTTTCTGGCGTGCACCTAACCTGCCAATGAGCCAGGAGGCGAGGCACGCGATTTGTAGCCCAGTCGGCCTTGGCTTGAAGAAGCCGTTCCCTTTCCGGCACGCGATTGTACTGTTATTGAGCCAGGAGGTTAGGCAAGCGATTTATACACAGTCGATCTTGGCTTGAAGAAGCTATCGCCTTTTTGACATGCACCTAAACAGGCAATGAGCCAGGAGGCGAGACACAGGATTTCTTCCCCAGTCGGCCTTGGCTTGAAGCAGCCTTATCCATCCCCACTGCAAGGCCGTTTCAACGCTGTAGCATGCGAGTTGCTGCATGCTTGAACTAAAATGCTTGGTAATTTTATCATTCATACTTCTTGTGCCGCTCTTGGTATAGATTATTTTTTATTCAAATAAATTTTGCAGACTTTGCATGGGTTTCCTTGTTTCACACATTTTAAGAATTTTTACTTAAAACCCATCTCCTTCCCAGCTACGTGTGATACTTTGAAACAGCAACCACATGTTGCCTATAATTTTTTGGCTAATATAAAAGATTTCGTGCAAGGCGAAATCGTACCTATAGAAACTATTCGTTTTTACCGCTATTAGGCTGAACTATTGCTGAGTAGAGGACCAGCTACACTATTGATCGAACGCACTATTGATCGAACGTCGATGTTTTACAAATGCAAACGTGAAAACATTTTTGACCCTTTTGTTATTAAATAAGCCTGATTTATCATTAATCTTTTCGTAGCTTTACGTAATTTCATTTAAATGTAAGGCTAAATAGGTAGTTTGTATTAGAAATTTCGAAAATGCAACTCCAACAGTCGTCCCTTAGCGAGCTGCACGTGTCTCATTCTTGAATGACGGCTGTTAGCATTGCCAGTCGTAATCCTACTGACACCACTATTGGACCACGCGCCTCCTACGTGGCGCAACAATTGTGGACCATTCGCACAGCAGGAAAGAGACAGTAGACTCCATTTAGAATCTTACTCAAAAGTAGTATTCTCGCTGGTTGTTTAGTGTGTAGGGTTGGCTCCCAGAACCAGAAGTAGTATTCTGTAAGTGTGAAATGTTACTTAGTGCTCCCTGTCTTCGTTACTTTATAGGTAGAGTCTCCTGGCTTCTTCTTGGTTGAATGGAAGTTGTTTTTGTGATACTTATGATTCATGGGTTAAGATAGTATATAAGATAGAACAGAGAGATGAGAGCCTATATGGCGGGAAACAATAGAAAGGGGCGTGGCTAATCCCCCCTCCCCCCTCCCCTATTGTGTAAGCCTTAATCCGATGACGTCATCGCTAATCCGTTGGGTAGTCGCGGTAAATTTCTCGGAATTGAGAAGGAGGAAGTTGAACTGCACCCCTGTGACGTCATGAAGGTGGGTGCCATGTAGGGCGCCTTTTTTTTTCTTACCTTTCTTTCCTCCTATTCGTCCGCCATTTTTTATTTTCCTTCGATTCTTCTTTTCTGTTTTATTAAATTAGTATTGAATCAGTAGAAAAATTTTTTTTCTCGGCTGTGGCAAGATTCAAACCAGCATCGGCTGGCTTACAAGATGAGTTAGTGACTAACGTCCTAGCCCACTGGACCACAGCGACAAGATGGTAGGAAGGGTTGAATTGTTGGTCCTAAAGATAAGATTGGAGTTGAAGGAGATGACATCACGAGGCATGGAGTTTTTAGAGGATGTTGACTATTTAAAAATTATCTGCAGGACAATTAATTAAAAACAAACCTCTCTACAGGGTGCCATTACAATACAAATAAGATTTAGTTAAGTAGCAGTCCTTTTTATTTAAAAGATGTTCCCCACCCCTACCTTAAAAAAATACTTGAGTAGCAGCCTTTTAAAAGATGGTCCCCTCCCCCACCCCACCTTTTAAAAATTACCTAAGTAGCAGTCTTTTAAAGATGCCTCCCTCCCCCTCCCCACCCCCAAAAGATGCATTTTATTCCTGTTTTAAGTTGGACCAGGAAGTTAACTCCCCTTCTCCCTATCAAGGTAACAAAAGGACTGTGCCCAGTCATCGGAATTTCCCCCTTCAAGTGCACCTGACCCCCTTGACAACATGTCTGGACAACTGACTTAAATCTGAGTTGCAATTTAAAAGGAATAATAAAAAAAAATTCATTTTAGCATGGTAATAAAAAATCGACCAACTTTTTTTGGCTGAGAGAGAGCGATGCTTTTCGTTGAAAACTCGAAATCGGAATAGGCATTCGACATAAAATCGTAAGACGTACGAGAAGGCCGTCTATGAAGATTTGCAGAGCTATTCGATGGCCACAGACCCGTCCCAAACAAACAAATAAAGTCCGCCGTAGATTCTTACAGGGCAACAATGATAAAATGTTTTTGCAGGAAATGTCACTGACCTCGCAGGTGATTTATTATCGCACACGCAGTTCACTACGTGTTGCGTATGCCAAGGGCGTATAAATAAGTAATCATTCGTAAATAAACTGTTTTTGTTGGTTAATGATCATGGGTGTTGTATACTAACTGTGATCGTGTCGAAACTGGCATGTGTAAAGTTTTGTTTAAGTGTGCATGGCAAAGGTGTCAATAGCATATTTTTACAACGAAATATTTTAAATTTGTAGTTAGCAGCAAGAACAAACTGTGGCGGCGTTGTTGAAGTAACACTTTAGGTTACGACAACGTTGTTGTGTTCGTGACTATTAACTGTGTGGGGGGAAAAATAAAACTTCCGGTTCCGTTTCTATATTAATAAAAATCTGCAACTGAGAGAATCATTCGTTTGTTGTGCTTCGTACATACTCATCATGCCCACGTTTCATTTTGCCGATCATAAACGCGAGATAAATTGTTTTATTAGATTTGTATTTATAGCCGTGATGTTAATCTTTGCCGTCATTTATTTTATTCGAACGAGCCACATCAGTTTTCAATGCAGTTTCACAGTCAACGACACATTAGGGGGGTGACTTTGCATTTTTTCTTCTTTTGATCTGTATCCAAAACAGAGATGGCGTCGCAATTTTTACGAAGCCTAAAATATTTGTCAAACCAAGCATAAACAGTAAAGGATTTTGATGACGTGACAGGCTCGGATGGGGGCGCAACAGCGCGGCCGGCCGGCGAAAATGACGGGTATTTCCCTGCTGGGCGTACAGTGTTTGTAATGCAAAGTCGTTATGGGAAAAAATGTGTTGTAGTGCGGAATCTACCCGAAAACAATCGCGGGAAGACTGACTCTGATATTCACGTGTGTCTAAAACCAGAGGAGATGAAACTTTCTACCAGGGAATAGCAGAAACTCTCAGCACCTAAATTTGTTCAGTGGGTCTTTTATTCGATTCAAAAATGCATTAATACGACTGGTATTTACGACGGGGTAGTCTGGGGTGCTAAACCGATCAAATTAAAAAGTTCTTTTATTACTGAAAATGGTGAACACTGGGCGTCTTTGGGGAATAAAAATTATTCGTTTTGGGTATGTGTGAAAATGATTAATGGTAATTCATGTGTCTGTTTACGACGAAATTATGAAGGAGTTAATTTATCGTCTTCAGAATGGGAAGATTTAGTTGAAGAAATACAGACAGTGAATGGTCGTATTGGTCAATATAACTAGGTTGTTAGTATTAATTTTATTCGCACGAGCCATACCAGTTCTCACTGCAGTTTCACAGTCAACGACACACTAGGTGGTTGACTTTGAATTTTTCTTTCGATCTGTATCCAAAACAGATAAGAAATGGCGTCGATTTTTTGGGAGGGATGAGAAACATGTCAGGACATGCCAGCTGACACACACGTCATACACGTTAGAATCTATGCATGACCAATCACGCCGATACGGAACAAGATGGCGTCGGTTAAAATTAGGATGTCATGCCTGTACATGTTAGAGGCGAACCATGATGTCACTTGACGCATGACCGCCTAGTGTTGGGACCAGATGGCTGCTGTTGGAATTGACCAATCAGAACACTCGTTGTAATATTACTCACCTAAACGAGCCAATGACAAGGTCTCTTTTCTTTTAACCAATGAAAAGTGTGTTACGTATTACCTGTGACGTCAGTCTGCCTTATAAATACGATTGCCAGCCCCAGCTAGCTACCATTCGACTCTAGCCATCCACCAAACAAACAACCAAAATGGCTACAGAATCTACCCTTGGTCTCAGCCATCCTAAAAAACAGTTCCGCTTTGAGCCAAACATCGAAGCTAAAAAACTCTGCATGTCTACGGCATCGTCTTTCTACACCCGGCCATGTGTCGAACAACAGCCGCAGCGAGCCCAGCAGCACGACCAACACCAACAGCACCAGTTACCAGAGGTAGCCATCCTTCAGTATTCTACACTCCGCGATGTGTCGACCAGACTGCACTTGCACCCTCCACCATTAGTGCAAACCCAGCCCAACATGATCCAGCGATGGAAGAAGTAGAAGTTCCGATTTGGCAGCAACACCCATTCTGCCAGCCGACCCAACCAGACGATCCGTTACTGTACTGGGATGATGACGGTGTTATCAACAATCCACCATTACCCCCGACCCAGCCAGTCCAAAACTCTACAGTCCCCGAAGCAGTTAAATTAGAACGCCGCCTTACCTATGGAGAACAACCCGAGCAGAAGTCAGCAAGAATTTACGGTAAAAACTTGGGCTATTGTAACCGTATCAGTGTAGAAGACTAGTCGTTTACGTGTTATTTACCTGAGACAATTTAAGAACGAACTCTATATTGGAATAAGAAATAATTTTCCATTGAAAACCCCTACTGCTAGTGGTGTTATGATTGGCAAAAGTCATAATTCTGTAAAACAAGTTTTTCTCAACATGGAGGAATGGAGCAAGTTAACTTGTATAGACTACGAAAGGTGGGTGAGGTTTACTATACAATGCGTTCGAAGAAATGGTGATAATTGCGGTCAATACTGGGGCGCCATCGAGCAAACAATTGAAGGTTCTTATATCACGGAGAAAAAAGAGCATCGTGCACCACTTAATAACAGGCATTGGGTCAGCGTTCACTTGGTCAGAGGCCATATTTATGTCGGCATTAAAGAATTGTATTATTCGAATTTCCATCAGAAATCATTGCCTAGTAAAGCTATTTTACTAACGAATGACGAGTGGAAGAACTTGGTAAAATCTGTACCGGATGTAACTACTTTTATTGAAAACATCCCGTTGGTTAAAAAATTGCTTACTTTGTGATTTTTGTTAAGACGTTCTTTTTATCACCGAAAAAATGGTGAGAAAATATTGTTGAATCTGATTTGTATATAAAAAACTGAATGTATGATTGTTGGTGCAAAGCTATTTGTGTACTTAGTTTTCTATTTTTTTTCATTGTAGATGGAAGGAAATCAGATTTGCTTAATCATATTTGCGTAATAATTGATGTTGACGGGTTTCCGGTGCCAGATACCATTTTCAACACTAAATTCCTACGCAGAGAATTGGGTGTGACTTATCTTTATAAGCCTGTTACAGAACGGTACACTTTTAGAGTTGGGAAGTATTACGATTTGCCACGAAAAGTGAGGGTAACAGCTAGTTGGGTAATGAGAAATGTGCATGGTTTAAAATTTGAAGATTCAGCTACAGATCTTCCGCAAGATGCCTTGTTAGCTATTGTGTCGGCTATACAGGTGACATGCATTGTTGAATCTAATAAATCATTTATCGGATTCAAAGGCGGCCATTACGAAAAAAATTTGTTAAGATTGCTCTATATCCCGCACGTAAATATAGAAAGTTTTCATTGTCCTCGTTATGACGAATTACTTATGTATGGAGTTGTGAGTACGCCTACTTGTGGATTACACTCGTATGCTTTGCCTGGAAAAATTGTCCACTGCCCCCCAGGCAGAAACTATGTTATTTCGAAAATGATTATTGAATGAATAAAAATCAATTTATTTTACCCAGTTGTGTGTGTTTGTATTTTTGTGCATGCTATGAAAATATTGGTCGAACCATAGTTGATTAATTCAACTTATTTGTTTTTGTAATAAAGAACATTATCGTAGAGTCCAGCTGACGGAGCACGTCTTAATGGATCATTGTCAGCATGAAAGGTAAACACTATCAGTAAAAGAAAAAAATTCATGTTGACAAATGTGTAAGATGACTCGGACAAGAAACTCTAGTTTGTGTTTAACCAAGTATGGTTCGAAAAAGAGTAAGAAAGGTAATGAAAAATATATATATTGTCTGGCTAAGTAACTGAAAAGTGACAATGTCAGCCTGGATGGTAAAGACACTTTAACTTTGTCAGAAAATGACGTGTGCATGGCACTAGTATGAAAAGTGAGAAAACACAAGTGTCGAAAATTAAATTAAAATTTATATTGTCATCAGATGGAGCAACCTTATTTTGTTATTAGTCAATTTGGTTGAGTGAAAAAATATATTTACATTCATTTAAAAAAAAAACACAAGTTAAAAAAAGTTAGCAATAAAAAATAATTTACACCAAATAAAAAAAAGTTCTGTTTACAAGTTTGAAAAAATGTTTCTTTGCAAGTTTAAAAATAAATTCTAGTTACAAATTAAAAAAAAAAAGTTTGAATAAGTTTAAAAATAATTTTGTACAAGTTAAAAAAAGTTAAGTTACTAATTTTAAAAAGTTTGTTTGAAAGTTAAGTTGAAATTAATTGCACCAAACAAAGTTTAAAAAAAAATTTGCACAAATTAAAAAAGTATGTACAACAAAAAAAACAAGTTGAAAAAATATTTACACAAAATTATAAAAGTTTGTTTGAAAGTTAAGTGTGCAAAAAAAAGTTTGTTTGCAAGTTTTAAAAATAAATTCTATTACAAATTTAAAAAAAATTTCAAGTTAAGTTGAAAAAAAAGTTAAGTTGAAAAAAAAGTTAAGTTTGGAAAAAATAATTTACACAAATAAAAAAAAAGTTTGAAAAGTTAAAAAAATTTTACACAAAATAAATATGTACAACAATAAGAACACAAGTTAGAAAAAATATTTACATTTTAAAAACACAAGTTAAAAAAGTTACCAAAAAAAGTTAAGTTACTATTTTAAAAAAAGTTTGTTGTTGAAAAGTTAAGTTAGAAAGTTACAAACTTAAAGAAAAAAACAAAAGTTTAAAAAAAGTTAAGTTTGAAAAAATAATTTACACAAATTAAAAAAAGTTTGTTGTGAAAAGTTAAGTTAGAAAGTTACAAATTAAAAAAACATAAAAAAAAACAACTAAGTTTAAAAAGTTAAGTTTGAAAAAATAATTTACACAAATTAAATATGTACAACAATAAAAACACAAGTTTTGTTTACAAGATAGAAAAAATAATTTACACAACTTAAAAAGTTTGGTTTGGAAATATTGTTTGCAAAAAAAAGTTTGAAAGTTTTGAAAAATAATTTACACCAAATAAAAAAGTTTTGTTTTACAAGTTTGAAAATAAATTCTAGTTACAATTTTTAAAAAAAATTTCAAGTCAAGTTGAAAAAAGTTTCTAAGTATGAAAAAAATGCTTGAAAACTTATTTTGAAAGAATAGATCTCCATCTTTCAGAAAATTCTAATCATATCCATATCGGGCTATAAGAGGGCTCGCAAGAATATTTTGAACACGAAAATCACTACAACTACCGTTTTGGGTGGCGTAAATTACCCCTCCACCTCCCCCCCCCCCCCCGGGGGGGTTTTTTGAACTTGTTTTCATAGCTATTTTTTCCACTAACTCTTCATGCTTTTCACAGAAAGTGACAAATTCCATCAACTTTGAGCCCCAAGCCACCCACCCACCTATAGTATATGAAGTGTAATATACATTGTGGGCATGGGGGGAGGGGGGCACATGCGTGGCTTCTTTGACACCGTTTGTTCGCTGAATCATTGACTCAGTTAAAAAAAAAAAGAATAGAACCTTTTTATAGACAATTGCATGCTCTACAATTTCGGATTAAAAATATTTTATGCAGCCGTTTCCGTGATATATTAAAACAAAACCGATTTCGGGCGGCGCATGTTTCCAAGATGGCGGCGTTAGCTTAACGCGGACAGCTGAGGACTTTTAGTATGTTGAACCTAAGACCATTACGAACATCTGTGCCAAAAATTAGCTTACTAGTGTGAAGTTTTCCGCGATTCGACCTAAATTTGGTCTAATTTGACTGGATTAATATAGATCTACCCCAAAACAAAACTTGTTAAGGATTCCCACCAAGCTTTTCGGCCGTGTGAAGTCGTGATATGAAACACCAAGCTCTTTCGCCAAGCTAATCCCACCGAGTACGAGTTCGAAGGTTAAATGAAATACATGAAAATTGCTTACTGCCAATTTTCAATTATTTCATTTAACGTTTGAAGTCTTAGTCGGTGGGATTAGCTTGGCGAAAGAGCTTGGCGTTTGATATCACGACTTTACACGGCCGAAAAGCTTGGCGGGAATCCTTAACAAGTTTTGTTTTGCGGTAGATATCAGAAAATTTTGGTCCAAATTGATGAAATCCATTTTTTCTTAGCAATTATGAGATGGAAACTCCAATCTAGTTTTCTAGACCATTTCTTTTTTTTTTTTGGCTTTAATTAGATTTTGAGGACACTGTCTGCTTTTTTCAAATAGTAAGGCTTTCTTATTAGTACTGCAGTATCTCCTTGCAAACGCACGGATTTATTTAATGTTCAGTTTGGCATTGTTGCATAATAACAATGTTTAAAACAATGCAAAACAATCAATTTGGTCGTTTGGAGCTCCCTAACCCCTGAACCACTTATCCAATTAGAAAAGTCCATATGAAAAGGGCACATCCCCGTAGCAGTACCTATAAAATGAGCTGAAAACCAGCTTTATTCACCGGATGCTATTGGAGTTTTCAGTTTGTTTTGGAGCCAGACATTGTTGACACTTGTTATGAACTTTGAATTTTCAATATAGGAACTGCAGAAAGAAAATCGGCTGTAAAACAAAGAAACTTGGTTGCATCGTACTAGCCTACATATAAATCTTAAAATTTGTTTTGTTTCAACGGACTGATGTACGGAAACGGCACACCTGCAGATTTTAAGAGGTTGTTGAACATATGTGTTTCTGAAGCACGGAACTGCGCGGATAGAGTGAGCAAAACGAATGATTTTAATTTAACTAAACTTTTTCAAAGCGATCCTCGCTTTGCTCTCTCTCATCTTTCATTTACTTTCACCTTCGTAGGGGCTTACTTCTGAAGGAGTAGACGTACAAACCAACGAACAAATAGTATGTTAATTTAAACGATGTAGAGTACGTGAAATGAAGATGTGCAGAAGAATGTATTGAACAAACTGTTAGCAACAATTGCAATTAGTTTGCATCAAAATAATCAATTCATCTATTTTGCGATGTTCTTGCGATCAAAGAAATTACATGAAGCATGGATCGACGCCAATAGAGAGCGCGAAGTATTCACAGTTAAAGATACAGTCTGCTACTGAGTCACCTTTTTACATCAACGAGGGACTGTGAAACAATTAACCACATTACAGTCTAATATCTAACTGAGCTACTTTTTCATGAAGGAAATGTCATTAACTTGACGGCGATATACTAGCGTGTCTAGATTTAACATTCCTGTCTACCAGACTCGGGAAGCATCGATAAACAAGAAGAGAAGCTGGGAGGAGATAAACGTTGTAATTCATCTTTCCAAGAAGACATGGAGAACGGGTACACGAGATAGGAGTGAAAACACAAGTTGATGCACTTGAAGCTCTCACTGATACTGATGGATGAAACGCCAAAAGATAAAAGGCACACTCTCAGACATCCGGGACTACTCACAAACTACGTCATCTAATCCCTAATTGCCCTGTAGCTTGGGGAGAGAGGTCAGTTGCGGGTGGTTGCGGGAAAAGTCAAGTCTGCAGCGCAGCTGTGTTTCTAGCCTAGGGTGTTTTAGTCACCACATAACACAGCTCACACGTGGCCTTGACGTAGATCGAGGCCAGTTACGTACAGGAAGGAAACTTGCTGAGCAGGGGAAAGAAGCCGGGAGGGTGGCGGGAAGGCACAACAGCTCCAACATCCACTCACGCAACAAGCAGCGCGTTTGCTGCTGCTTCACCATTTTATTGGGGAAATTACATTTGGAATAGTGTCACTTCAAACGAACAACTGCTGGCTGCCTCCGCGCCATGGCACTTGGCCGGCTGCCCAGCACCTTTATTCTTCATGTTTTCATAACTACAGGTGAGTGGTATTGTTGTGGCTTGAAAGGGATGATAAGGGGGCATTGTTGGGGACCCCTGTGGTGTTGGGGGAAAGGCCGTAGCACGTGCGATGGGGGCGTGAACACATGCACTCAGCTGCAAACGAGTTGTACTGTACTTTAAGACATTATACGCTGAGAATGCATTGATGGCGAAAACTGAATTTCAGCAGGTGCGTACCGAAGACAAAATACTGGGGGAATGTGGGGGAAGAATGGCAATAGATGAGATTTCCGAGTAGATCCCGATTTTGTCGGACAGATTTGAATTTTTTTAATGCTATTCATTCCCATTTTTGTAGTTTCGTCCTGAATCCCGTTTTTTCCACATTTTTTTTCCGACTCAGAACTGTTTTGGAGTTGGGGTATCATCCCCTCCCTACCCCCATGAATTCGGTTATGAATTTCAACGTTAATTTTAGAATGCGCTTTTTTTTTTGGTTTGTGGGAGTTACGCAGTTTCGCTGCTTGTTTTGTTTCGCATAAGTTTTCGCAGGGTTTTCGCACCTATTTGTATGGTGTTATGAAGTAATACGATCGCAGGGAGTTCTGTTTACACAAAATATGACATACAACGATTTAAGAGCCGTATGTTTGAAATGATGTGTGTGCGTTTAGTTAGGTACACAGTGACATTAATAAATACTAAATAACATGTTCTACGATTAAAACAACGATTTGTTTTTAAGATACTAGGCCACTTCAACACTTTACCCGCGAATTTTGTCATAGCTCTAAAATGCTTCATTACAGGCCTAACGTTGGTCTTGGTCTTATTGGGTCGGTGTTTTCCGTTGCCTTAGGTAGGTTGGGTTATGTCAGCTGCTTTGGTTCGAATTTTTTCGAGAAGGGAACGAACTTCATGCTGTGAACGACTTTGATATCGCTGCGTCGAAGTACAACTCGTTCGGCATAAATGCCCACGTTGCACCTGTAACAAAAGTGTCGCAACCTCTGAGGTTTTGTCATATTTTGTAATAAATACACGTGATTAATTGGCTGAAATTTCATCATAGTTTAAAGCGAAATTCGAGAGAAGTAGGCTTATTGAATTCTATCCTAGTTGCTCTTCAGTGTTTTATTGGTCAACTTAAAACGATTTTGCTTGTTTGTCGATCTCATGAGATGGCACATTAGTTATAGGTCGATATCTTGTTCCTTATTTATTCATCTAATCCTCATTTATTCAAACTTTGGACTTACTAGAGTCAAGTTTACAGGACTAACGAGCACCGTGTTTATGTTTACGTCCTACCAAACACATTTTTTAAAATCAGCTTTGGTTCCGATTTAGGTCAACACCGTAATACATGTATAGATTGTCTGTGGAGGAGTTGTGACGTGGGCAATATTTACGTTTCTCGTTTATTAATGGAGTTAAAGTGGCACTATCACCGATTGAAAGCAGACGAAATCTGACATCATCTAGCGCTATGCACTACCATCTAGCACTTGATTACACCAAGCGAAGGAGTGCACAACGGCATTTCTTTTAATGAAACAAACAAGCCACGAGATCCTTAATTATTGAGTGAAAATTTGGTTCGTCTTCGTGTACCTGGGAGCAAGCTATAAAGGTAAACAATATCGTTGCCGCTAGATGGCGCCACGGTATTTTCGTTCGCATTTCAATCGGTGATAGTGCCACTTTAACGTACTTGATCTCCAGCCTAAATAAAGAAGAAGGGAAGTTTTTAGAAAATTCCCAATACAAAAGCTAAAGAGAAAAGTGACAGCAAATCAGCCAAGTAGGCTACACAGTCGGGATCTGTTTACTGGATAACTATTAGTTTTTTTGTTTTTGTTTTGTTTTCCACTATGTATTCGTTTTTTCGATTTTAATTTTCATAACGTGTTGCTTTTAGCCTAATCTGAAGCTATTAAGTTTTGCATTGTACTAACGTTGGCGTTCCTTGTGACAAAATTTGTTACGTTCTGTCATACCAACGTTAACACAGAAAAGATGCGACGGAAAAGAGGGCGAGCACGAGTCATTGAAAGCTTTATAAAATACATCCATAACAGAGCAAAATAATGTAGATATCACTATAATAATTGCACGACACAACGATTTTTGTCTTAATCGTATAGGTAGCCTACAGATTCTTAGTAACAGGTTCACCGAAGGTTATTGTGATAGTCACTGGATGATGCAATGTGGGGAAGAGTGTTTGAAATACGCGGCGTATATTTGAACTGCCAACACGATAAGCAAGAGTCGTACAATTAATGGATAACAGCTGTCTTCCCACAAAGCATACAAAGATACAGGAAATATGGCGGGAAACTGCTGTATTGCTTTTGTATCGTTGTTGTTTTGCCGTTGTCTAATTTTTTCATTAATAAAAATTCAACAAAAGTGGCTTACATAAACAATTCACCATAGGCGCACTGTACCACCTTGTACAAGTATTTTTAATGCATGATGGGATATTAATTTTCTGCCTAATAATTTAACTTAATGTTGGCCCAAAGTCACAAATCGTTAAAGTGAATCCACCTAAAATCAAAACTGGTATAAAAGAAGCCGTCAAGTTTCTAAAAAAAAAAGTTTGCCTTCGAAGGTAGGCAACCAGGGAAAGACTGCCAAGGTTAGTTCTATTTGCCAAGTTAATTGCACCGACTAACCAGTGGTGCCT
>JAHWFP010053320.1:19299-56090 GCA_023313725.1 Lithobius niger | reverse complement strand
AAGTGTGTTACTCATCGTTCCTACGGAACTTTTCATAGACTCATGGTAATATACATGTATGCGTGTGCATGGAAGCTGGTGTGTCACAATCCTTTTTTTCCTGGAATTGGTGTTCAAATTATAGTTCGTTGCATTCGAGTGAACTCTAATCCGTTTTTATTCGTGTACCTTCACAGCTGTGAGTATGGAGTTACGAACTCTAATACTTTTTTACTAAACGGCAAAGCCGTTTTTTGTTCAGTTAATTCGTTAGCTTTTTTTTGCTTCTTTTTTATTGTAATTGCTACGGTCTGGTCTATCATGTGTACCGTATTTCCACTGTCCACCCAATTTTATGTGCGAAAAAACGGAACATTTGAAATGCGTATTATGTTCAGGTTCCCCCCAAGCTTTGTCCCATGTGTGTTATTTCATGGCAACACACTAGCATGTTTATAGATTAGCATGACTGTGTCATTTCGATGAGGAATTAGTTTTCCAGCATTGCAGGCAGATGCAGAATTGTTCAGTGGCAAACAATCACGGAAACAATTCAACTGGCTTCCCGAAGCCCGCATTGAAGAACTAAATAAGTCAATTCAGTTATGTTGGCTGCCTAATTTTGAGGTGAGGCCTCAAAATTAAAGTCTTCGCACCCTATGGTTTGAAACTTGAAGATTAGGCGAAAACCAAGACCATTTCATTTTGGTTCTCCACTATGCTAACAACAAGATATAAAGACAATGTTACTTTCCCCGCGCCCAAGCATCATTCCATCTTGTTCGAATGACCTGTAATCTGATCTTGTGCGCCTACTCTTTGTTGCATTATTGTAACATTTTGATATTGTTAGCCGTCCCTCAGCCGCCTGTCCACTTTTTGAAAATTCTCCTGCACAAACGAATTCTAATAAGCACAGCCTACCGGTCGTGCTAATTCAAGCCCATGTCTCGAAGCCTTACGCTGCCTCTTTATCATCAACAATCAATATTTTAACAATAGGATGCCTTTACCAATTACAAACGGCTCGCTTTCTCGTTGTTGTTTGGATTTTGGCTCTTGGCTATTGACCCATTTTGTCTCCCTGATGTTCCTCAACACCATGTCCGATTCCGGATTTGGGAGGGGGAGCCTCGACAATGCATTGGCAGTAACGTTATCTTTCCTGGTTTATGCTGGAAATCATAAGTGTAGCCGTTCAAGAGAACTGCCCACTGCTGCACCTTTGCTGCTGCCATTTGAGGTATACCTACTTTATGGCCATAAATCCACACCATAGCCTTTTGATCAGACTGCAGTATGAACTTCTGCCCATAGACATATTCGTGAAACCTTTTAACCGCCCAGGCAATGCAGAGTGCATCACGATCGAAATGACAGTACGCTTGCTCGGCCTTCGTGAGTTTGTGAGAAGCAAATGAAATGGGCCTTGACTCGCCATTCTGCATAACATGCATCGGGCTGGTGTGTACGCCGTAGGGCAAAGCGTCACAAATCAGTTTTAATTTAAGCTTTGGGTCATAATGAACCAAAACTTTCGATCTAATTAATGAATCTTAGGGCTCAACAACCGGGTTACTGGGGCCAAAACGTGAACCAAATTCGGTAGATATTTAGAGTAGTGATTCACAAACCCCATGAAACTTTGTAGCTCCTGAATATTGGAGGGGTTAGGAGCTTTACTATTGGCTTCTATTACCCCAAGCAACGTGTGCAAACCTTCCGCATTGATCATATGACCTAAATATTTAAGCTTGTGATGTGACAACCTGCACGTATTGATCCCAAGTTTTGCCCCAGAGTCTTGCAAAGCTGTCAGTAACTGATTTTACGATTCATTTTGCTTTGTACCTTTAGCACTAACTAAAATATCATCATAAAAAGGAAGACATTTTGGAATTTTGTTAGTTATATTTGTCATCAAATTTTGAAAATTTCCAGGACTTGAGGCTAGGCCCAAAGGAACCCTAAGCCACATGAAAAGCCCTAATTGGCGTATTTATTTATTAATGGCGTATTTATTGCAGGAATGCATCCTTAAGGTTGATAAGGCTGAAGGTGTCGCTCCCTGCAGGTTCACTGAAAAGCTCTGCGGCAGTGGGAACAGGATAGTGGTCAACTTAGAGCTGGGGTTAACTGAAGTTTTATAATCCCCAATCACTCGAATCTCTCCATTCGCTTTATGAACTATTACTATTGGAGTAGCCCATTCTGGTGTCTCCATTCGCTTTATGAACTATTACTATTGGAGTAGCCCATTCTGATGTCTCCACTGCTTCCAGGATTCCAAGGCTTACAAGTCGCCTGATTTCCTGGTTTACCTTTTCCTTCAGTGCTAAAGGGACAGGGCAAACTTTTCTGTACACAGGCTTAGCATCTGCTTTAAGCTGTATTTTGGCTTTGTAATTAGAGAATTTTGCTAAACCAGCACCAAAAAGTTCAGGAAAACCAGCTTCAATTTCTTTAGTGTTAACAGCTGGATTTTTAACTTTGATTTTCTTGGCACTCTTTACCTTGGTTTGCAAGTCATAATAAGGGTCAAAATCTAGTCGAAAAATTGAAAGCCAATCCTTGCCAAAAGGGCTGGTATGTAATGTTTAGAAACCATCGTATCCAAATACTCAGTTTGCCCATTTATTGTTGCTTTCAAATTTACTGTGTACATGGCTCTCTCTCTCTTGCCCTTCAGTATAGGAATGAATTGAATATGAACTGATTTCTAGTGGATAATCAGAAAAATGCTGATGATACCACTCATCGGAATCACAGTGCCATCACATCCTGAATCCAACTCCATTGTTAAATCAACTTTGTTAAGATGGACTGGAATATTCCGTGAATTAACAACTAAAATTATATTAGTTATCAATGGAACCGAAATTTCGTCATCCTCCTCACTGCACATTCCCACAGTGTTATTTTATTTTCTAAAAGGTAATTGTTCTCAGACTCAAGTTCAGTTTCAGTATTACTGCTAAACTTTTTTAACACACAATTACTATCAGATTCAAATTCACTGTCAGAGTTTTGAGCTATGTGGTGCACCTGCTTTTTATAGCTGTACTTGTTTTTACTTTTAGCTTTGGGGTGTAACTCTGTTTGGTTTTAGAGGATTCTAAGCTTTCAGAAGATTTAGTGTTACTACTAGCTTTTCTACAAACAGCTTTGAGGTGCCCTGAGGTGTGACAGCGGCCACACACGTAGTCTTTAAACTTGCACCGGGTTTTGACGTGCCCGTTTTTTCCGCAGCAGAAACAATTGAATTTCTTAGCAGTTTTAGGCCTAAAACTGGCCTGTTTAGTTTTCTGAAAAACGTATATAGTTTTAGAAGCTGCCCCGAATGCCACTTGATCAGCTTCTGCAGATTCTATTGCTAACGCTAGGGACACAGTGGCTTTAAGATCCATGGTTTGTTTAAGTAACTCCCTTTGAATCCTGTTGGACCAGACCCCTACCCCTACCAGTCTGTCACTAATCACTTCGTTATTAATCTCTGCAATTTTGTCAAAATCACAATGTTTCGTTAAAGTTTTTAACGACGCAACATACTCATTAATGGATTCGTCAGCCTCCTGAACCCTACGGAAGAACTTAACTCTTTTCGACACAACAGATGGTAATGGCTCTATGTCGTCCAACATAGTTTTAACTAAAAATCATAAGTCAAAGCATTAGGTAACTGAGGAGAAATGATATTGAGTACCCTATCAAACATTCGTTGACCAACCGATGCCATTAAAACATCAATTTTATCAGTAGCAGCTACTGTTTTTAGCCCTAAAAAATAGTTAATTCTATTTGAGTAGTTTTCCCCAAGTGTCCGTTTCCGGATCAAACTCGGAATACGATCCTGAAGATTTACCCAACATATTGGAATCTGAATCGCTACTTACAGGATTAACATTAACAACAGCATTAGCTGTATTAACATTCGGATTATCAACTGGGATAACTGCTACACGTGGTGCAACTTCTTCACCTGTCTCTGGCATACAGTAAGCATTCAAAAAGGAAGAAATTAATTCATATATTAACAATTACAATTCAATAAATCAATCATTGAAGCCACTTGCGACCACGCGAAAATTACTTAACAAAAGCCATAGATCTTCACATAGCCTACCTAGCTTTAAACTCTAGCCTACGAGAAATTAACTAGGATTTAACACTAATTTACTAACTCGCAAATCACATGCCGTTTTCAATTACTTTGAAAAATTACTAACGTGTTTAAACGGTTTCATTCAATTAAACAACACTGTAGGCCTATGCAACAAGGCAAGACGACCAACTTTCACTTAACATCTCGGTATTAAAATAAATACAGCACAACCAGCCAGGATAAGGGCACGACACAATCGTATTCATGAGGACTAATTTAGTTACGTTTTTATCTTAGCTTTTCCACTTTGTAGTATCGGTGGTGCAAGCTAAGCCGACGCGTTGCTTCAGACACAACCATGGAACAAATTAGTCGTCATGAATACATTTGCCCCCTCCAGGTCTAGTTAATGAGGTACTAATTTTAACCACATGATTAGCACCACACTTCAATTTACCACACAAACAACCAATTTTGAAATATTAACTTTAACAAAAATTCCTAAATCGGACACTATTTATCGGACACCAAATAAAAAAAATTGTCAGCTTGCCACAAACTAGGATCACAGTAGTCGCAGTACAACAGGAATTTTAGGTAAATTTAAATTAAATAATCTAGGCATCTTCCTCATCGCCAACTGTAATATACCTTAAGAGGTACCCACTCATGGGTTCTGCCTAATTTTAACTAGATGATTAGCACCACACTTCATTTTACCATACAAACAACCAATTTTGAAATGTTAAATTTAAGAAAAATTCCCAACTTGGACACTATTTCTACTGCCACTCATGGGTTCTGCCTAGTTACTAATTGAGAAGTGACACATGTGTAGGCTAGCAAATTGTGGACATTTAATAATTTAGGCGGGCAAGCGTGTATGGAGGTAGGGGGCAGGAGTGTGGGGATTGGGGGTTAAAGTAATTGTGGGGGAGAGGGCATATGTGGGAGCCATATACATGTTCGGTCTTCGGTTAGATAAATTTAAAACCAAAGACCAAACACCTGGAGGGAGGTGGGGGGGGGGCGCAGCATGTGTACGGGCACAACTAGTCTACATATATAATAGGCAGCAGCAGCCGAGTGCACCGTCCTCGCCATTCCGTCGTACAATCAAGTACCTCACCCTGCCCTGTAGTGCCATCTGTTGACGGGATTCGCCTTCAAATTCTGGTTGGGACACTATTCCAACGTCTTCGAACAGATGGCGCCACTTACCAAACCTGCCATGGCGCCATCTGTTGACGGCCTTGGACTACAAGTTCAGGTTATAACACTTTTTCCAAAGTCTTCGAAGAGATGGCGCCACTTAGCAGACCTGCCACACTGTTTTTTGGATCATATTTTGGCGATTGTTTTGGTACCAAAGCAGCAACAAAGTTTTAGTTGCGTGAAATGTGCCATTTTCGGCGTTTGAGCTAAAAAAAAAACAGCAATCCGTGTCTACTAAACCAGACAACTTTAAACCAAACTACGATTGGTTCTTAAGCCTCGAAATTGGCTTGCAACAATTTCGCAATGTACGGTACCGAGGTGAATTGTTTCAAAGAACTAACTTAAACATAGGGTTACTTGCTTTCCGAATGCTGGATTTATCAGTGATAGGGCTTTTTTTAGCCTTCAGTCAAACATACGCATGCGACTTTTTCGGGGCTGCACTAAAAGGGAAATGTCACGGGGGCAGCGTTTTCGGGGGGTGGGGGGAGCAATGCGTGGTGCCGAAGTGAATTGTTTCTTAGGATTAACTTAAACATGGGATTACTGGCTTACTGAAAACTGGATTTCTCAGTGATAGGGTTTTTTTTTAGCCTTCAGTTAAACACACGCCAGCGACTTTTCTGAGGCTGCACCAACGGGGATATGTCACTGAGCGACATTTTCGGGAGGGGGAGGCGGCAAGTGTGTATGGGGGGACACATATGCATATCCGGGAGGGGACAGGAGTGTGGGGGTTACAGTAATTGTGGGGGGAGGGCATATGTGGGAGCCATTCACATGTTCGGTCTTGGGTTTGATAAATTTAAAACCAAAGACCAAACACCTGAGGTGCCAGAGGGAGGCGGAGAGATATTCAGAACCCACACTATGGGAGTGCAGGAACGAGATGCAACGGGATGCGGCAGGAGAAGGGAGAGCAGGGATGTGCTGGTGGTGGGTAGGGGGGTGGGGTTCGTAGCATGCGCACGGACACAACTAGTTTTCATATAATCTTTATTCTATTGAAGTCTGGGCGGTGGGTGACGACTGCTAACCGTGTTGTTTAATATGAAAGGACCTTCAATAATAGTGACCAATGTAGTGACGTCACAGTATTTTTATACAACGAGAAATCGCAACAATTCTCTATAAAACTGTCAATATCCAGGAGGCTGCCCTAGTAAACCAAATTGAAGATATCTAGACACACGCTAGTGTGTCGCGCTAAGTTGGGCAACAAACATCACAATAAATTGGTAAAAGTAGGCTGCTCCTGGACGCTAGTGGGGACTCCACAAATTCATCAAATGCACAATACATTTTAATTTTCGAAAGTTGTGCTACTTTCTTGCTCACCTACAAGATAAAAACAATGACATTTACCAAAAACTACAAACACTCAAACCTGATAGCCTAAAAAACCAACAATACTTACAAAAAGCTGGAGAAAATGGATTAAAACACACACGATTTTACAAACGCGGCCTGACATGCCGCCAGGGCCAGATTAAGGGGGGTGCTTTGGGTGCTGAAGCACCCGGGCCACAGGCCTCAAGGGGGCCTCACAGTCACGGGAAAATAAAGCAGGTACTATTTTAGGCTGCTTAAAGTTAATTAAGTGGTTCGCAGGAGCGTATTTTCTTAGCGCATGAAACATTTTAGACGACACTGTCTAAAAAAAATTCCAATTACGAATCAACTATTTCACCAATCTGTTCCTGGAGCCGATGACCGGATGTGCTTTTTGCTCCATTCCCATGATCGCCTTGAAACGAATCTAAGGGCTGTTCAGAGGCTTGTCACAAGTAAAAACTTGGATGGAAAGAAAGACTTTTGTCAATGTGCAACATTTGCGTGCTGCACCAGGCATTAAACTATTTATATTACACTCCATAACAAAATATAAGTAACTGAAGTTTTTTTTTTTTTTGTACAAGGTTTAATCCGGCCCTGCATGCCGCCATCTTGGAGATCATTGCGCACTCACCACTGACCTTTATTTTTCCACCATGGGAAGTTTGCTATAAACTTCATGCCATTTCTCCATATGAGCAAAATTTTTTATTGTGTTCATAGTTCTAAGCCTATTAGCTGCAATTGTATATGCTTCTAACTGGTATCTAATTTTTACTGTTGATTCTCTGTGAACAATAGTCGTGCCACTGATATCCACTACATGGCCTTGTAGCCTCCACATGTTTAGCAACAGCGTACAATTCTTTTCCTTTCGTAATGGCATTAGCATGATCGAGTTTACGTACTCCTAACGGCCTTTTACAAGTTACCATATAGATGCTCGGGCATTCCTGGCACTTGATACAATAAACCACATTGCGTGCATGATCCACCTACGGGTTGGCAATTGACTCTGCCATATTCAGGCAGATGGGTAGTTTTTGCCCAGCATTGCCCTAATTGCCCCATTGTAGGATTCGGGGTGGACGGGTGGGGGAACCTAATCATCGACCCAATTGTCTGAAAAGGTCTGGAAACCACACAAATACCGTATTTACCAAAAACTTTCTGCGATTCAACAAACAAACAAGGCACAAAAGGTAATATGGTCCAGTCCAGTGGCTCACAACGAGGGGGTGGGTTGGGGGGAATGGTTTGAAAAGCCTTCATTAACGCCATGCAGTAATTTCATTTTAGTAATGGTACTGATAATAAGTTTATTCACCAATTTGTTGGGATAACCATTAGTAACATACTTATGTGTGATGCGCTGCACTTCAACGCCTCTCCCTTCATCTGTAGGTGAGCAAGAAAGTAACACAACTTTCGAAAATTAAAATTTATTGTGCATTTGATGAATTTGTGGAGTCCTCACTGCGTCCAGGAGCAGCGTACTTTTACCAATCTTCTCAGCTCCACAAAATAATCTGATTTTTGAATCACAATAAACATCATGATCAATTCAATTGTCAAGGTTGTAAACCATTGTAGCGCGACGCCATAGCGTCAGTGTCTTAGTTCTTGAAGCATAGTTGGGCACATGTCAGGTACTTGGGGAAAAATAATAATGCGGTACAAAAGCTTAAATTGTGTTGAAATCGAGAGCAATGACCCACCTGACAAAAATTAACTCGTGTATGAATGCCAGCTAAGCTGCTTTCAATGCGAAATCGGACCCTCAATAACGTAGAAAATGTGTTACTACCTAGTTAGCTAGCTAGTCCGCTCATCCCCATGTTAAATCCCATAGGGTGATTATTCATTGATTCCGAGATAACGGGAAGGCTTCCAGCTATGAAATTAGACGAATGGGTGCAGCGCTGCGTACTTTGGGTTTGGAGCCTGGGAGCATAACGGGGATGGCGTGGGAGGACGCGTAAGTACGAAAATATTGTTATTACCATTGCTAGTATTGTCGGCATCGTCTCTCATTGGACTGCCAAAGTTCGGACAATGAGAACGTGTTTACTGACGTGCGTGCCTAGACACACACTAGTGTATCACGATAAATCTAAACAACGTTGCAAAGAAATTGTATTCACGTCCAATTCACGAAAAATAAACCAACTGTAAAAACAAAGCAAAATGAACCAAGTTGAGAGTGGTTCGGCCCTTCAAAGAAGTGATATCAACACACCAAAACTAACTAAGTAAAGCAAATTACAACAAAATTAAAACCAAACCAAAAACCAATAAAGGGGAGACTAAGTTGAGAATGGTTCGGCCTATAGGCAAAAGGTAGTAGCAAATTGTTTAAAACCAATTTCTTGTTGACGTGGCACTTTATTGCACATCTGCACGGTAGTGGAGTTAAGTCAATACACAATTAAAAAAAAAAAGTAGTGATATCATATCAAAAACCAAAACTGGTAAAAGGGGCCGCCAAGTTCCGAATGGTTCGGCCCTTCAAAGGAGTGATATCAACACACCAAAACATTCGCCAAGTTAATCGCACCGCTTAATAGTTCGAAGGTTAAATGAAAACTAGAATTTTGCTACTTTCGGTAGCAATGTTCAAGTGTTCATTTAACGTCCAAAGTATTATTCGGTACGATTTAGCTGCCGAATGTTTGGTGTGTTGATATCACTCCTTTGAAGGGCCGAACCATTCGGAACTTGGCGGCCCCTTTTACCAGTTTTTTGTTTTAATATGATACTAGCGGAGTCGCTCGCTTCGCTCGCTCATTCCGCGTCGTCTCGCTGCACTCGAGGAGCTTTCTTGCTGCAACACTTACAATACAGACAGACCTTCCACATAAGAAACGATCAAGCAAATTATAAGCGTGTAGCATGCGATATCGGTTATTAAGAGAGGTAAATATTATTTTTTACGTCCAAGGAGTCAAGCAAAAAGATCAAGCAATTTATCAGAAAAGCGCTGTTTCTGATGAAAAACGCTGATTTTTGTTCACTTCGCTCACTCAATCAGCACAAACATTTCCTCAGAAACGTGACTAAATTAATGTAACCACCGAGAACCACACATCACTTGTAATTTGGGTTAATATACACTTTATATGGGTTTTCTTGTTTTACTTATTTTAAGAACGTTGTTCTTTAAGTCCTGCTCAGTACAGATCTTTCCATGGGCGTCTTATCACTTCACTTTCTGAGGATCCCTTACGTGGAGAAACATCTACAGAACGTCAGATGTAATCTCCTACGAAGTTGAGAGATGAAATATTGCAAGAGTAAAGTGAGACACACATTGAGAAGTTTCAGTTTAATTTGAAATCTCTCGCTTTGCTCGCTCAATCCACGCACTGCCGTGCTTCAGAATCCAAGAATATGACGCTCTTTCAAAACCAGATCTATGGGTCTGTTTTTTCCATGCATCAAGTCAGTTGAACACATTCAGGTCCACCCATCCTCCATCCATCCTTCCTTCCTTCCACCCTTCCTTCCATCCATCCTTTTTTCCATCCTTCCATCCTTCTTTCCTACCTTCCACCCATCCCTCGTTCCATCCATCTATCCTTCCTTCGATCCATCCATCCTTCTTTCTATCCTTCCATCCATTCATCCATTCTTCTTTCCTTCCTTCCTTTCCTTCCATCCTTCCTTCGATCATTCATCCTTCCTTCTATCCTTCCATCCACCCATCCATTCTTCCTTCCATCCATCCTCCTTCCTTCCTTTTTTTCATCCTTCCCTTCATCCTTCCATTCATCATTTCTTCTTTCTTTCCATCCATTCTTCTGTCGTTCCTTCCATCCTACATTCCATCCAAACGTCCTCCCTTCCATCCATCCTTAATTTGTTCCTATACCTTCCATCCTTCCATTCATCCTTCCATTCTCACATCTTTCCATTTTCACATCCTTCCTTCCTTCCTTACTTTCTTCCATCCTTCCTTCCATTCATCCTTCATTCTCACATCCTTTCTTCCTCTTTTCCATTCTTCCATCCCTTCGTTCCTTCCGTTCATCCATTCTTCCTTCCATTTTTTATCCTTCCTTCCATCTTTCCATTCAATATTTCTTCCTTCCTTCCTTCCTTCCATTCTTCAGAAACAGAAATAATTGACACCGTTTTAAAACCAAATCTATTGTTTTGATTTTTCCATGCATTAATTCATCAATTCATTGGTTAATACAAAACCAATTTTAAGATGTATATGTGGTGTGTTGCAAAATACATCGTCCGTGCACCCTTTTCCAGATCATCTCTCTTTGCTCGAGGATGTTTTCATGAACAAACATGAAGAGGGTTTTAAAAAACGAACTTTGACGTTAGTTTTTCAGGTTCTTTCGCTTATTTGAGGGTCATAATATCAAGTTATAGCGATGAAAATAGGCCTATTAAAAGCGAAATTTAATTATCTCTCGTTTGGTCCTACTCCCATCTTTGTAGGTGCTTTGGTTCTGGAACCAAGGCACCTACAAAGATGGGAGTAGGACCAAACGAAAGATAATTAAATTTTGCTTTTAATAGGCCTATTTTCATCGCCGTAACTTGATATTATCACCCTCAAATAAGCGAAACACCCTGAAAAACTAACGTCAAAGTTTTTTTTTATCCGCATGGTGATGTTTGTTCATGACGTCATAGTTTGTTCATGATAACCTCCTCGAGCGAAGAGAAATGACCTGGAAAAGGATGCACGGAGGACGTATTTTGCAACACACCACATGCATAGCTTACAGGCGGTTTTGTATTAACTGACTTGATGCTTGGAAAAATCAAAACAATAGATTTGGTTTTAAAAGGGTTCTAACCATTCGTGTTTCTGAAGCACAGAAAATACGTGGATTGAACAAGCAAAGTGAGCGATTTCCACGTAAACTAAACCGTTTCAATGTGTGTTTCGCTTTGCTCCATCAATCTTTCATCTCTCAACTTCGTAGGATATTACATCTGACGTTCTGCAGATGTTTCTCCAAGTGAGGGATCACCAGAAAGTGAAGTGATGGAAAAATCTGTACTGAGCAGGACGTAAAGAACAATATTCTTAAAGTAAGTAAAGCAAGAAAACCCATATAAAGTGTAGTATACTAACACAAATTCCAAATGATGTGTGGTTCTTGGTGGTCACATTGATTCAGTCACGTTTCTGAGGAAATGTTTGCGCTGATTGAGCGAGTGACGCGAACGAAAATCAGCGTTTGTCATCAGAAACAGCGCTTTTCTGATAAATTGCTTGATCTTTTTGCTTGCCTCCATGGATGTAAAAAAATAATATTGTCCTTCTCTCTAGATAACCGATATTGCATACTACACTCTAATAATTTGCTTTATCGTTTTTTATGTGGAAGCATTGTCTGTATCATAAGTGTAGCAGCAAGAAATCTCCTCGAGCGTAGCGAGACGACGCGGAATGAGCGAGCAAAGAGAGATGATCTGGAAAAGGAAGCACGGACGACGTATTTTGCAACGCACCACTTATACATCTTAAAATTCAACTGACTTGATGCAGGGAAAGATCAAAACAATAGATTTGGTTTTAAAACGGTGTCAAACATTCGTGTTTCTGAAGCTCGAAGGTGGTTGGATTGAACGAGCAAAGCGAGCGATTTCCACGTAAAGTAAACCTTTTCAATGTGTGTCTCGCTTTGCTCTATCAATCTTTCATCTCTCACCTTCGTAGGAGATTACATCTGATGTGCGGCAGATGTGTCTCCAAGTGAGGGATCATCAGAAAGTGAAGTGATAAGACGCCCATGGAAAAATCTGTACTGAGCAGGGTGTAAAGAACAATATTCTTAAAATAAGTAAAACAAGAAAACCCATATAAAGTGTATACTAACACAATTACACGTGATGTGTGGTTCTTGGTGGTTACATTGATTCAGTCACGTTTCTGAGGAAATGTTTGCGCTGATTGAGTGAGCGAAGCGAACGAAAATCAGCGTTTTTCATCAGAAACAGCACTTTTCTGATAAATAGTTTGATCTTTTTGCTTGACTCTTTGGACGTAAAAAATAATAGTGACCTTCTCTCAAGATAACCGATATTGCATTCTACACTCTTATAATTTGCTTGATCATTTTTTTATGTGGAAGGTCTGTCTGTATCATAAGTGTTGCAGCAAGAAATCTCTTCGAGCGCAGCGAGACGACGCGGAATGAGCGAGCGAAGCGAGCGACTCCTCTAGTCTACATAATTAAAATCATATGATGTGCGTGCGTGCGTGCGTGTTTGTACCTCTACTCCTCCGGAACCAAAGCACCTACAAAGATGGGAGTAGGTTTACAGGCTATTTTCATAGCTGTAACCTGATATTATCACCCTCAAATAAGCGAAAGAACCTGAAAAACTAACGTCAAAGTTTTTTTACCCGCATGATGTTTGTTCATGACGTCATAGTTTGTTCATGAAAACCTCCTCGAGCAAAGAGGGATGATCTGGAAAACGGTGCACGGACGACGAAACAAGAAAACCCATACAAAGTGTATACTAACACAAATTATAAATGATGTGTGGTTCTTGGTGGTTACATTGATTCAGTAAAGTTTCTGAGGAAATGTTTGCGCTGATTGAGTGAGCGAAGCGAATGAAAATCAGCGTTTGTCATCAGAAACAGGGCTTTTATGATAAATTGCTTGACTTCTTGGACGTAAAAAAATAATATTGACCTTCTCCCGAGATAACCGATATCGTATACTACACTCTTATAATTTGCTTAATCGTTTTTTCTGTGTTAGGTCTGTCTGTATCATAAGTGTTGCAGCAAGAAATTTTCTCGAGCGCAGCGAGACGACGCGGAATGAGGGAGCAAAGCGAGTGATTGCGCTAGTATGATTTTCATTATGTAGATTTACTTCTCGTCGACCGATTTTGACTTTCGAATACACCATTTTGAAGTTTTTTTTCACCAGCTTTCCATTGGTCTCAGCCCCAAGTAGCTGTCTCTTATTGTTTGGTAAGTGCAAGGCAAAATGTTAATTTTACTGCCGGTTTTGTATTTTAAAATGATTTTAGTACATGCAATATTATTTTAAACCACTCTGATTTTAATAATTATGTATCTAGCTAAGTAGCTAGGTACCTTAGCGGCCTTTCCTTGGTTGAATTATATAACGATTTTCAAAGGCCGAACCTTTTTGAAAACTTGGCGGTTTCCTTATACCAGCTTTGATTTTAGGTGAATTACAACTACGCCACGTGCTCATTTCATGGAATGTTTGAGCATTCCGAATTTAAAAATAAATGTTTGGAAGAGGGAAGGGGGAAACCCAACCAAACAGCAAAGAAAACAGAGCCTGCGCCATTATGTCGACAGTGGAAATGTTCGTTTCTTGATTGGTTGGTTCGTTTGTTGGTTTTAATTGATGCATCACGCAATAACGACTACATAAATTAAAACATGAATTTGCATATTGATAGCAGCACGCCCAGAGGTGGTTTGTAAAAAAAAAAAATTTTAATCTGATCTGTTGTTGAGAAACAACGCCACCCAGGGCTACGAAAGCAAATCGACAAAGAAATAAGATGCAAAAAGCATCTGAAAAGATGAGCCACAACGTAGTCTCCAATGCACTCTTAAACAACTGCCTGTGCCCTGTGGCCTGTGTAACATTCCTTCGTTCGTTTGTTTGTTTGTGTGTATGACCAAACAAAAATGTAGTTATGACGACGTAAAACGAGGGGCCGCCCCCCCCCCCCCACGATCACCGACTGAAAAGCGAACGAAAATACCATGGCGCCATCTAGCGGTGATGATAAAGTGTCAACTTCATAGTTTGTGCATGTGGAGTGTGGACGTACCAAATTTTCACACAATAATTAAGGAGGTCGTTGCTGGTTTGTTTCGTTAAAAGAAATGCCGTTGTGCATTCCTTCGCTTGGTGCAAGCAAGTGCTAGACAGTACTACATAGCGCTAGATGCTGCCAGATTCTGCCTCCTTTCATTCGGTGGTAGTGCCACTTTCATTCGGTGGAGGTGCAACACTGACAGTGGAAACGATTTAGTGGGGGGAGGGGGTATGGCGAAAATAAAAACGAGGGTGGAAATTTCCAATTTTAATTCTTTCGTTCCAAGGTGACCCTAGAGCACAATATTTAAGCACCCCCCCCCCCGTCCCCAAAAAAAATTTTTATTAATTTTTTTTATTGTGCAGTTTAACTATTTTTCGCCACAGAAAGGTCCCCGGACCATTTTTACTGGGATCTTTTTTCCTCTAACCTTTTTTTCCGTTGTCCTTCCCCCCCCCCCCCGGTCCTTTTTACCTCTGACTTTCTTTCCCACACCTTTACTCCGCAGACTTTTTTTCCTCAGACCTTTTTCTCGGACCTTTTTTTCCGCGTATTCCACGGATCGTTTTCCCAGGAACATTTTTTCCTACCGAGCAAGCATGTTGATTTCGATTGTGAGGCCTATTATTGCATGGGTATGCGTTTCAACGTTTAGTTGATGCTGTTCTGTTCCAAACGAGGGCCAAACTATCGCTTAGCCTACTAGCTTATTCTTGTCTCGTTGTTTGGGGGTCAGCCGGTTCGCGGAGCTCGTCATTCGGGGATTCCCCGATGCGCGGTGCGCGTTATTTTTCGTTCTGTCTGGTGACAACTTAGATCTAAAATCATGCAAAAGTACAGGGACGTGCACAGGCCCCCGGAGGGCAGGGGCAAACTTACTTTTTTTCTGGGAACCTTTTTTCTTTGTGTGTTTTAACAACTTTTTACCCCCTTTTTGTGGGATTTTAACCATTTCTGCGGCTCTTTGCACCACTTTCGTAGCAGTTATATGTCTTTTTTGCGTTTTTGAGGCTCTTTTACACCACCTCTCCCATAAAAAAGGCACTTTTTTCAGAAAAAAGGGGCACTTTGCCATGAGGGCAGGGGCTCGAGCCCCCCCCCGCGTGTGCACGTCCCTGCAAAAGTAGGAACCATCTCTGTTGTCTAATGCCTGGCAGGGAACCCAATCATCATGCTATTGCCGTAATACTGCTAAACTCTTTAAAACAGGGCTTTTTTTTTGCAACCTGTCAACACAAAACAGATACCAGGAACCAGGGCCGTAGCTAGCCCCTTTAGCGCCCAAGGCGAACCGACTGAGCAGCGCCCCCTACTGCCCATTTCAAGAAAGAAAATTCATGAATGTTATATTACATAAGTAAATACTAACTACTTCTTGTAAATCAGCGAGACCCGTACTAGGCAATGGAAGTGGTTGAAGTCAACGAACATTAACAAATAAAAATAACCAAGCGTGTTTTTTATCGAACAAACGCGATTTCATGATAAATTCAGCCTCGTCAAAACTGATAAAAAAAAACCTCAATTGAGGTAATAAAGAGATGAGAATAAGCTATTCCGCTGTAACAAACTAAAAATAAATTCTTCAAAATAACTAATTCAACTGGAATCAAAAAGTATTTTTTTCCAATTTTTCCATTTTTTGGGTGCAAGCCTTCCCATAACTAAGAAGCAAGATGCAAGTACAGTGAAGTCCTTCCATGTAAACTTTTTGTTTTAATTTCAGTTCTCAGTATCTAATTATTAAAGAAAAAATGAATAATCGGTTAAAAGCATACGGAACCAAGTCCAAGCAAGCACGTCTCTTCCTACGACATTGTGAACTTATGTGCAACGCTGTCTGTTGAAAAAAATAACTGTTGTGCTTTACCACCCGGTTACACGGTTGAAAGGAACTCGCAACGGCTCGTCTTACCGTTCGTACGGCCCTGCCTGGAATGAACGAAAATGCATTTTAAATATTACACCCACAAAATGTCCGTTATTTAGGGTTTTGCTGGGCCCACGATTGGATTGGACCCATGATGTTTCTGCAGTCAGGGAGAGTGTCTCTTCTCACCTGAATATTTTGAAATCACTAGCTAATAACAAATCTATTGCGAAGCGTACCTACGTATCATAAGAGTTATGTTCGGCCCTGTGCGGATTTCCATATCCTCCCCACCTTCTTAGCTCTAGGCAGGCTATCAAGAGCATTCAAACTGCCTTGAACTGTTGTTTGAGAGTGGTGTCTGGCTGCTTGCTGTCAACCCCAATCCTCGCTTTGCTGATAGAGACTGGTGAGCTTCCAAAGGATATCCGTGCGAAGGAACTCCTTGTCAGGATTTGCCAGAGTGCCATTGCAAAAGGCCGTTCTAACCCTCTCGCCGGATTATCCGAGATTATTTATTTACAACAATAAACAACCAATAATAACAACTAATAACAACCTATACCCACACGAGCCAAAAACGAGTGACTAGCCTATACTATCGTTCTGCAAATGAAAAACACACCTTGGTAACAAAACCTTAGTTTGTCCGTAAAATTGTATAGACAATTAATGGCAATCAACAAAAGCCTATATCAGTCAATGTAGCCTATGCTATTACATCTGTAAACTCAACGCAAGTCATCAATGTTGAAATAAATTTAGTGTTGGAACTCTGCAACTCTGCCCGAGAGCACTCAGAGTCTTCTTGCAGCTCCTGATGTAGCAGTCTCTTTTCTACTGAGCTTGGGTGTGATCGACTTCCCCCTCCCTTGTTTCGTTCATCCCCTTCTTCCCTGGTTGTGGTGTGACGCTACTGAGTCTGCCCTCCTGGCTGTCGGGGCTTTAGGTTTTTCCCCAGTCATGCGCTCATGTGTACTGTGATGTTTGAGAAGCCGGTGTCGAAGTTTGTGTCCCACGTTTTTTATTCGAGGCCAGCTTCCTCCTGAAGGCTCTGCCCTCGGTGTTCCTGGCTGAGCTAGATGCTAATTCGTTGGCGCTTGGTGTGGGGACTGATATGCAGTTATCCAATTTCTGCGTTTTCAGTGATTCTCTTGCTGGTATGGGGTTCTTGGGGCTGAGCGGTCGAGATTGGGTGGAAACTCTTCGCTGCCTGCAAGTCTGGTGCTACTGTCTCAGTCGCGTGGGTCCATGACATTTTGGAGTGTTTGGGAATGAATCGACAGATAGTCTGACCAGGCGTGAGACTAATCGGGCTACTTTCCCTGTTTGTCCTGGAAACATGCGACCAGCCGTCTCCAGAGTCTTCTCCAATGAACGGGATATGAGGTGGTCCGTTGGTGCAACTTGGCACGTCTTGCATGACGTGTGCCCATCTACGTGGCCGCCTTGGTCTTTGGATTGCCTCTCGTCTGGGTTATTATCCCAGTTGCAGAGGGGGCCTGTTCAGCTCCGTTCTCACTTATTCCGTCTTGAGAGGTCTCGCACTCCAGTCTGTGCGTGTGTTGTCACTGACAAAACAGTTCACCTTTCCTTTTTACGTGTCCTCGCTGGGCAGTGCAGCAATGCTTTGTCCTTGATGGCATGGTCGACTTGCTACAAGTGGTCCTGTGGGGACCCGCTACAGGATGGGTTGTGTAGGCATTCTTTATTCAGGACTCTTGGGATTTGTTAGGCCACTGGCCGCTTCAGTTAATCTTCTGCTTCTGTTCCTGTTTGGTGTGTGCTCCTTTTGCATTTCTCTTCCCGGGTGTGTGAGTGCAAGTATGAGCTAAGGGATCTTTTCGTTTTGGCAGCATGACAATTTGTCTGTTTTGTTTAGAGTAAGTTAATATTAAGTACTGTATGAGTGAGCACATTGTTAGTGCATAAGGGCTGGTGGGTGCATGAGAACTGGAGCCGGGAAATCACCCAACCCCTTCGATTGGAGAAGGGCCGCCACCTTACCCGGGGTCTCAAGCAAACCTCGGGCAGCCTGTGATAGCGACATGTAGTCATGATGGTGTAACACCCCAATTACCGACATCCACACCAGTTATAGACTATTGTATAAAAGGCAAATCAGCTTACAGCATCTAGGGGGACTGTGGAGAGGGACGCTAATAGTTTAGAGACGTACCCACTCCATAGTCTTTCCTTTCTCTTCTCTTCAGACTTAACCCCGAAGATATACCGGCATGATTCCATTGTCTTCTTCTTGTTGACTTCTTCACCGTTCTTGTCCTGCCTTCTTGCCTGGAAAGACCCTTCTCTCCTACTTCTGACCCGAAAGCCAATCAGAACCGTAGGGGACAGATGATTGCCGATATCCCGAGATGCCGACAGACTCCCCATTTAAACGATGCTGGAAGCGTCTCGTGATGTAATTGCTAAAAATAGCGTTTCTCCAAACACTCTTGATTCTCAGCAACCCATCAACTTGGCAAAGTTTGACCATCGTGACAGTTTGCACGGAAATGCAAGAAGAGATGTGATTCCAGGTTGGGGGTTGACGTCACGACAGGACTCCACTCCAAGCCCTCGAGGCAAACACGTAAGCGTGTGGCGAAACGTGAGTGACGAGAGAACAAGGATGTGAAGTTGTGAACCCTTTAGTACCCGACATTTACTACGAAGCTCAAAATGGTGCGTTACACCTCCCCATCCTACGAGAAACCACCCCCACCGACCATCTACACAACACCCCTATTACAAAAAAAAGTGTAGAAGTGGAACCAGTGGCGTAGCAGCGACGAAAGCACGTTTGACATATCCTCATAACCTGCACTTATAACAATGAACAATAACGTATGGCTTGATAAAATAAAGGGCTTGGTTTGTATAAATGCCAAAACGATTCTATTCTACAATCTACATTTTGACATCCAAAACCGAAAGGAAAATTTGATCGTTTGAAACTCAACAGTCGTTGTGCTAACAATTTTCACGCAAATATTTAATTAATCCACAAACAAAAGCATACGACTATTTTGCGGGGTACAGACAGCCCTCCTGGTGCCTAGCTTCAACAAGTAAAAAAAAAAAATAATAATAAGTCATCCATTTTCTTTAAATGAATGTCCACATTACCTGTGGCATTATCCACGTCAATTCACAGGGGCTGCGCACAAAATAAGAGTAGTGCTAGCACCCCCCCCCCCCCCAAAAAAAAAACCCCACAAACCCCCAAAAAAAAAAAACAAAAATAGTTTTTTTTTTTTGTTTTGGGGTGTTTTTTTTTGGGGGGGGGGGGGAGGGGCTGGCGCTACTCGTATTTTTTGTCGAGCCACTATGAGTCATTAGTACGATTATAATCGAATTAGAACAATTTCGATGCTCCCCAAGTCAAACTCCATATTGAGAATGCGAACGAATTACCAGACCAAGAAACGGTGCGAGCGTGGTCGCGTAATCATGAGCTCCTTTCTGCGACGCCAGCGGCCAACGATTGTTGAACGCCAGGGAAAACAAGCGGCTACAGCGACTACCTAGTCGCAACCAGTCTTCTATACAGTTATGCCACTACCAATGGTGAGACGCACACCTCTATCACGCATTGCAACAGCTAACTCTATTATGTAATCTAAAAGCAGTAACCATTAGAACTGGCCGTTAAAAATCTGTTAGCGTTTAAGCTTATTTTACATTTTAGGCGTAATTTTCAGCTTTTAGGCCTAATTTTTACTTGTAGCTTTAATTTCGTAAGTAGCAGCTAACGGAGATTTGGATTGTATAGTAACCCTATTTATTTTTGCAATGCGGTGTGCCTCCGGCAAGCAGTTACAGTGTTGCAATGTAATGTGTAACGTAGTCTAAACTCGGTGTCAGGCTAGCCCTCGTCCCCACGCACATTTTAAGCCCAATATAGATCAGTGGTAGTAGGGCAGTGACGGGAGGCCGCTGTTGATGAAGTCAGCAGCGACTCGTAGCAACTTGACGTTGCCGTGGTAACGTGATTTTAGGTCTAATTTTTATTTTTTAGGCATAATTTTTTTAACTGCTGTTGTAACTTCGTAAGTAGCAGATGGGCCTAATGGAGAATTTGGTTTGACGGTAAGTCTATTCATTCATTCAACAATGCGACGAGACTATTTTAAACGAATCTAAAATCCTTTTGTTTTTAAGGCTACGTGTTATCCTTAGGATTTCAATTCGACGATCAAATATTCTTTTTTAATTCAGTTACGCAGAGGAAGTAACGATGTTTTAATTTACCATGTTATTTAACTAACTTTTAACACTGAATCTAACGTTGTAAACCGTGGTCGGCTCTATCTGGTACCGTTGCGAAGTTGAAAGAAGCGACGGACGGACAAATTCTTGCAATAGTCTTACCAGCCGGTACGGCTATACAGAAGATTAAAAAACATTAGACGATACCAAGAAAAATTACATGAAAAACTCTAATTCATGCAAAAACGAACTCGTTTAACTGGTCCGAAGTCAAAACAGCAAAGGAACACAAATAAACTTTTCGGTAAGGTTTCATATACACTGCGTACACCTATTCATGTGACGTAAATCCTTGGCGGGATTGTCCCAGCGCATATACACTATAAGACAGCTGGAGCAAGGGATTCTCAGTTGGTGTTCGGGATTCGACCTGTAAGTTGGACTCCTGAAACTCTCAAGGTCTGGTGTAGGCTGCAACCTGGAAACAGTGTCTAATATGTGATACTCTGTGTATAGTCCTCTAGCTATGCAGTAAAGAATGAATTCGAATTGAGTTCTTGAACTTGAAATTAATTAATCCATTCCCTGAGTACTTACAACCTTAATTGATAAAGATACAAAAGATTAAAACAAGTTAATCTGAACTGCATGGTAGCACGAGTAAGAAAACAAAAAGAACTCGTTTGATGCTTTAAAGGGTAAGGTTTAACTGATCCGTAGTTAAACAGCAAAGGAACACAAATAAACTTTCCTGAATGTTGCTGTACTGTTAAGTCCACTTGAAACCTTTCTGCTGTATCCAACCATTATGCGCATAAATACAATTAAAGCCAGAGCCCAAATTTCAAAACTTTCCACGCCCAAACAAAGGAAAAATAACGTAAGGATGCACACTCTACTATTTTCTTGGCTAAATTTTGCAGTGTTCTACAGCCATGTCGTCCTGTTTTAAACAAGACAGGTACAGAGTTTGGTTCTGCGGTCGCCCTCGCATTAGCTATCGGCCCTTTCGTTTCAGTCGCGACTTAGGTCTTAGCCACACGTTCGTCGGAGGCTATGGTCCTGACGCCTGCCTGCCCAGTCGATATGTTCGGAGTAGCAAACTAATAGTGAAACAAAAATGGATACTCGTACGTCAGCTAGAATCGAACCATTTTTTTGGGTTTTTTTTAATTAGGTTTTACTGAACAGACATGTACACGAATTAAAATATCTAAAAAATAAAAAAATAAAAAATAATTTCGAGTATAAGCTGCTTGGGTGACTGCCTTGAAACTTAAGAAAAAAATAGGTGGGTGGGGGGGGGGGCGATTGTGTCCGTCAACGCGCCCCCAAGACCCTAGTTACGCCACTGCCTGGGAAGCCCAGGCCTACAACGGCACTTTTTTAAGGGCGGCTCGACGACTTAAAAACAATCGTACGCGAGATCAGCTGGTGCGAGTTTTGCCGGCGCTTCGCGTTTTATGAAAATTAATCCTAATCCTGTGGCGCCATCCATTGTCAGAATTAAGCTAAGCGCATGCTGCGCTGCACAGCTCAATCTAAATAACTTTCGAAATTCGGCATCCTTTTAAGAGATATCGCTTAAATAAGGTGATTTTGAGTTGGAGAGTGGCTCATTTCTTTTCAAATTTCGGCGAATTTTTCAACTGAGACGTTTATAACTAGCCAACATTTTTTTTTCGTCATATCAATGTCTTGTTAATATTGACTGAGTATGTGTGGCAAGTAGCCTGATTGGTGTTTAGGACGACTGTCTCATGTCCAACAGGTCCGACCATGACCTCAGCAATCTCTGGCATTTTCGGGAAAAGAAGGCTGTGATGCCTCGTGCTCATGTCGCATGCGGCGTGTAAAAGATGCTAAGAATTAATTGAGTGCAGGCCTCCAACACTGCTGCCATTCGTAAGTGATTTAAAAATAAAGAATTTCGTTATTGTGGAGGATTCTGTACAAAAATGAAAAGGGAGGGAGAGGAAAGAGAGAATCAGGAGGATGGTGGAGAGGGAATGAAAAAAGTAAGGGAGGGAAAGAGGGACAGAGTGGGGGAAGGGAGAGGAGGGAGAATCAACAATGTAGGTGTAATTACTCCCCCCCCCCCGCAACTCGGGGAAATTGCCGTTCCCCTTCCCAGCTACAATCTCACGCTACCGCTCTACTCCTGTATGTCATTATGTAATGGTAGTGACCCTAGTGTACGAACATTTCTCTGCATTGTCGGGCTGGTTGTATTGCGTTGATTGCATCGCAGTGGTAATATAAAATGACAGCTGAGAGCGAGTGAAACTGAGAGGCACTCGGTGCAAAAAAAAAACAAAGGGAAGAAAAAGATGAGGCCCTTCTCAAGGAAATCCCTCAAATTTCTTTAATTTTTCACCCAAAATAATAAGGAAAGTAGTAATTGTGGGCTTGGAAGTTGTGAGGTGTTAACCGCCTGTGAACAACACTCTAAAACATCAACTAATGATCGTTTGGAACGTAGTAACACTGACACCCCTTCAGCTGTATATTCAGGTAGTCTTGCGAAATTTAAGTCCAAAGGGCAACGAAAATAGGTTACTCTTAATTACTTGCTTTAGCAAGAGCATAGATTACACTGCCCTCTCAGTTTTCCGGGGGGAAGGGGAAGGTGAGAGATTAATAATTCAGTAAAAGTGTGGGGAGGGGAAGTTTTGGAGGCAAAAGAGAGCGGCATTACTGTTGGGCTTACAGGCAGCAAGAGCTTAAACCTATCCCTGTTGTAGCTAGGGTAACTAACACATATCTCATTTAGCTTTAGGAGTGTGTCTGCCATACATCTACCATGCTAATGACTTTGGTGACTGTATAAAGTCTATTTAAAGCCTACCATTATTAAATGTCCACAATTTGCTAGCATACACATGTGTCGCTTCTCAAGTAGTAACTAGGCAGAACCCATGAGTGGCAGTAGAAATAGTGTCCAAGCTGGGAATTTTTCTTAAATTTAACATTTCAAAATTGGTTGTTTGTGTGGTAAAATGAAGTGTGGTGCTAATCATGTAGTTAAAATTAGGTAGCGCGCATTGCCCGCCACAGACACTTGCCCTGGTACCCTCTCCCGCACCCACCGAAAACGCCGCCCCGTGACATTTCCCCTTTGGTGCAGCCCCGGAAAAGTCGCATGCGTATGTTTGAATGAAGGCAAAAAAAAGCCCTGAGAAATCCAGCATTCAGTAAGCAAGAAACCCTATGTTAATCCTTTGAAACAATTCACCTCGGTATCGTGCATGGGGACATTGTTGCAAGCAAGGATTGTTGCCGCCCACTTAAAAACAATTCAACTCCTTCTGGAAATGAACATTTAGGAAATAAATGCGTCTTTCCATCGTATCAGGCTACCAATTTCGAGTCGTTTGGTTTAAAGTTGTCTGGTTTAGTAGACACGGGTTGTTGTTTTTTTTTTTAGCTCAATCGCTGGCAATGGCACAGTCCACGCGACTAAAACTTTGTTGGCCGCTTTGGTACCACAACAATACCAAAAAACGAACCCAAAAACGGTGCGGCAGGTCTGGTAAGTGGCGCCATCTCTTCGAAGACTTTGGAAAAAGTGTTATAACCCGAACTTGTAATCCAAGACCGTCAATAGACAGCGACATGGCAAGTTTGGTAAGTGGCGCCATATGTTCGAAGACGTTGGAAAAGTGTCTCAACCCGAATTTGAAGGCGAATCCCGTCAACAGATGGTACTACAGGGTGGGATACTTGATTGTACGACGGAATGGTGTTGCCGATGACTTGGCCGTCTGCTCCGTATTATATATGTAGATACTGCAATTTCCCGTTAGCAGTCGCCCAAGCTTTCATTAGATTTAGCTAGGGCAATCCCCCCCCCCCCCCCCGTATGTGGCCGGTTTCATACAGGGTGAGTCAAAAGTATCGACCCAGTGGATTTGGCAGCCGCATGATTTGGTTTAGATCGTTTCGATCGTTGGTCTCCACGGAGGAGGACCCGTTTTGAGATCATCCTGCCCCCCCCCCCCCCGACCCCCCCTTAAATAAATTTTCCATTTCCGGTTCTTTTAGGAATAGGGCGTTGGTTCCAATTTGAGATATGAGCGGGCACAGGCAGTCAATTCATGGTGAATGCAGAAAAAATAGCATGAAAATCGGTCCACAATAGCACGAGCTATGACCAAAACAAATTAGTACAAATGTTGGCTTTATTGCATAAAATAATGTCATGAGCAGTTGTGTGAATTGGTTAATTGCATGTAATGATTACAGTAAGGAATTGCAAACGTAACGAAATTTGGTAGCACATGCTTGTTTTCGTGTTTGTAATGCATGTAGCACACTGGTATTCGGCCTAAAAGAATCGGAAGTGGAAACTTTATTTTAGGGTGGTTAGGGTGGGGAGGAAGGGGGGGGGGGGGCAACCCTGCTTGATCTCAATACTTAGTGCCCTAAGTGTCCATAAAAAGACTTTTTTGTTGATCACTGATTCCCGGGAAGGGAGGTACCAATAGTTGACGTAGACAGTTGCTTAAATATGACAGACAGCAAATTTGTTAAAACATGTTCCAACCTCGACAGTGTGGTTCAAGGTAGTGGTCGACCGAAACCAATTTTTTCACTTTCGGCCGAAACCGAAACCACTACCGAAATCGATCAATCAGTTTCGTCCGAAACCGAAACCACTACCGAAACCGGGACCAAAACCTGAAAAGTATCAATTTTAATAATTTGACAAAAAAGCAGGAATAAACTCATGAATGTGTGGTCTCCCACCAGCCCCTCCCCCTATCCCTCCAACAAAAATAATGTTTTAGAATTTAAAAAGAACTTGTCAGTCTTGCTACAAGACTTCAGGACTTTCGTTTGTATTTTTTTTTTGTCACTACTAATTTTTTATTTTTAAAATAGTCTTATTTTTTTCGTGTCAGTGCAGGGCACGGAAAAGGGCTTTTCATTCAGTAAGTAAGAGCTTTGCTTGAAAACATAAATAAAGACAAATGCAAGCATAAATGCCGTCCAGTGCAACGAAGCCATTTAAATATTTTGAATTTGGATTTAAAAAAAATTGTATTTATTATTGATGGGCATGGCAGATTGCAAGCAGGATGTGTGACGGTGCCCCCTGGATATCGACACCACTAGCCTAGTGGTCTGTACGGAGATTGGACACTGCCAAGAGGTAGAAGTGGTTTCGGCTTCACCAAAACTGAAGCATAGGATTCAGCCGAAACCGAAACCGTAACCGAAACCAGTTCGTCGGTTTCGACCCAAACCGAAACTGAGCTGTTAACTTCATGGTTGAAACCAGAACCGAAACTGAAATAGAAAATTTGCTGGTTTCGGTGACGAAACCAAAACCGAAACCGAAATTCGGTCGATCTCTAGTTCAAGGTCGAACATCCACTTCGTTAGTTGCCACAACCACCTGCACAAACCTGTGCTTGCCGAACCCTTACCAATTCCGTTACATTTACTATTCCGTACTGTACTTGTTACATGCAATCAACCAACTGAAACAGGATATTATTTTATGCAATAGGCTAGGTTAAAGCCAGCATTTGTACTAACGTGTTTTAGTCATAGTTCGTGCTATTGTGGACCGATTTACATGCTGTTTTCTGCATTCACAATGAATTGACAGCCCGCACATATCTCAAATTGGGAGCAACACCCTATTCCTAAAGGAACCGGAAGTGGAAAATTTATTTAAGGGGGCAGGGTGGGGGGCACCCATAGATGATCTCAAAACGTGGCCCCTCCATGGTGACCAATGATCGATGGTTGTTTGATGACTTAACCAAATCATGTGGCTACTAAATCCACCGGCTCGATACTTTTGACTCACCTCTGTATAGCATTGAGGTGATTTTCTGTTTGCATAAAAATACTGTGATTTCTCGTTAACAGTCGCCCTAGGTGTCATTAGATTTAGTTAGACCAAGAGACACATTGGGATAGGTCCCGTTTCCGTGGAAATACTGTGACTGGAAAAACATGACGTCATCAGTACTGTGCCTCCTTGTTGAAAACACAGTTCGAATCTATACAGGGTGGTCGGAAATTGGTGTCAAATATTTTGAGGGTCCGCTGTGTGATCAAAGATAAGAAGAAAAAGTCCTATAAACATGGGTCCGGAAATGCACCAGTCTTTAGTTACAGCCCCCCCAGGTTTGGGGTAAACAGTTCTTAAATACCTCGTAATGATTCACCGTTTCCATTCCAAACTCAGGATATGTGCCATATCATACCTGGTATTTCAGTACTTCATAATACAGTATTGGGTCGCACAACTTATCAGAGGGAGAGGTAATTTTCTTATGGGGGGGGGGGGATCAAACGTGGGGGAAGAGAGGAGTAACTGCTTTGGTCTTGTACTTTAATGAAACAAATTGTAGAAAAAACACATCGTGTGATTGAAAACAATCGAAAGTAGTACTGTACTTTCTTTCATTACGTGTAAAGACCAAGTAGGTTACATCGTTTTCCAAGTTTGTGCCCCTACCCCTCCAAAAAAAAAAACTACTGTACGTACATCTCTGTGGAGAGCACCAAACATTATCAATCGCGTATCCTCGCCATTAAAAGTGAGGGATTTAATGTGTTTGTTTTCTACTCTTCAAGCAAAGAAGCTTAAAACGTAAAAGTGGGGGAATCCTTAGAATTCGGATGATCACTTGTTTCATTGGCCGAGCCGCAAATGCAATGATACTCAGTAAAACTTTGAGTAGCCATCTTCTGTTTACTTAATGATGTTTCATTTCTCGATTGTTCTCAATCACACAGTAATGTGATACGATGTGTTTTTTCTGGTATGTACAATTTGTTTCATTAAAGTACAAGACCAAAGCAGTTACTCCTCTCTTCCCCCACGTTTGATCCCCCCCCCCCATAAGAAAATTACCTCTCCCTCTGATAAGTTGTGCGACCCAATACTGTATTATGAAGTACTGAAATACCAGGTATGATATGGCACATTTCCTGAGTTTGGAATGGAAACGGTGAATCATTACGTGGTATTTAAGAACTGTTTACCCCAAACCTGGGGGGGGGGGGCTGTAACTAAAGACTGGTGTATTTCAGGACCCATGTTTATAGGACTTTTTCTTATTATCTTTGATCACACAGCGGACCCTCAAAATATTTGACACCAATTTCCGAACACCCTGTATAACAAAGATCTTCATATTTGTTTGTGTGTGCACAGTGGGAATCTCGATAACTAATCCTAATAAAGTCCGTAGTGGGAATCTCGATAATATTAATTCTTTTGTTTGTTTGTGCGTCTTTCATTAGAATTGTTTGTGTTAATACAGGCTACGTAAGGTTTGACCTCGATCGGCCTCCCATGTTAAAGCCGAAATTTCGATGCTTAATTTTTCCGCCGTCTTTCAACATATTCTTATGAAATTTCGTATATAAGCTTTGTGCGACTTGTCCAACACGTGTACCAACTTTTATTAATTTGCGATTTGTCACATTGGAGATCTGGACTTCAGCTGGAATCGTGAGTTTCAGTTTTGTCTTGTACGATGGGGATGGGGAACTTGTTTGGACACGTTTATACAATGGTCTCTACAGACTAAACCATTTGTCGTAGAAAGCTGGTTCTTAGCTCATTTGAAAGATCTACTTCCGGAGATGTGCCCTTTATAGAAATAGAAATTTCAATTGATCGTTCCATTCCGGAGTTACGGGGGGGGGGGGGAGTTAATAACGCTTTATTGGGGCCCTGGCCCGGAGCCATGCGCCCGCCCTAAAGTAATATAATGAACGATCGGTTGTATTGTTATACATTGTTTTAAACATTGTTTTTATGCAACAATGTTAATCAGCAAACGTCAGATGGAAAGCGTAAGCTAATGCTAACAATGATGGTGAGCCAACAATTTACCCGCGCGTGAAGAGGAAGCATTATCCTTACTACGAATGGATTTATGTAATTATTTCGCGTCATTCTCCCGTGTTAAAGCTAAAATGTCCGTTGCGCATTTGACTTGCCACCCTATGTTACCAGGGCCGAAGCGAACCATCCAAGAAACCCATATAGTTGGCAAATTCGAGTTGTTGAGTTGGCAAAATCGGACAAATTTTCACTGCATTTTCACTGCAATTTTCACTGCAAATTTGAGTACTGGTTAATTATTATCATCATATCGTCAGTTTGAAAGTAAAGTTTACAATACATTTTTTTTTCCATCAGTTTTCGCAACACTTCTGTGTAACTTGGGAGTAAGTGAAACGCTGCCCCTGATCATTTCTGGTTGCTTCCCTGCATCGCTAGGCTGTAAGGAGTGGGGGAAAGGAAGCTCCGCGAAAATTTGCGTAGTTGGCGAAATTGAAAATTGACTTGGTCGTTTCGTTTGCTATGTCACCACTCACCACCATAGCTTATAAGTATCACAGATAATGTAGAAAATAAAAACAAGTGGACAAAACTGTATCCCCACCAAGTTTGTAGTCGTAATAACAATTAACTTCGCGAAAATCGTACACAGTTGGCAAAATAAAAAATTGAGTTGGCTATTTTACTTCCTATAGTTCTTTTTCTGTTAGACAGTGCCGCTCAGAAGGGGTTTTAGCGTGGAGCAACTCGTAACTGTATTTCAGGAGGGTAGAAAATTACTGGCATATTAATATACCAAAACACAACATAACTGCCAGGATTTAAAACGTTTCTTAGGCAAAACAGAAATATCAAACTCTGCATAAAACAAACCCTGCGTAAGGACTTCTGCCAAGTTATCGCCGTCTGAAGTTGTGATATCAAATAAATCTAAAAAATTAATGCAGTTGTCTATTTGATTTACTAGTTCGTCTGCTAGTCAATCAGTCCCTTGGTTTTAGTTAAAACAGTAACGTGAACTAAAGCTGTGTACTTCATGAAAATCGGGTACAGTTGGCAAAACCAAAAACCGAGTTGGAAAAATTGAATTAGCTGTTTGATTTTCTGTTGTCCTTTTTCTGTTAACCTATCGCCACTAAACTTGAATTTGTATTAATGCAGAAACAACTACATTTTTCAAATGAAAGTTGTTAAAAATTTTAAACTTGTTAATTTTGAAGGTCTAAAATTTGACGATAAGAGTTCATAAGATCCCATATTAAAGAACAAAAATGACCCAAAAAAAGGCTACGAAATGAGGGCAAAAATTACCCTACGGGACCGGTAATTATTTATCGCCGGGGAGGATGGAGGATGGGAGGGGTCATGAAGTTTTTGGACCCTCTCAAGAGGGAGGTCATACATTTTTCAGGTCCCATCAAAAGGGGGAGGTCAAAAACACACTGACCAACTGGAAATAAAGTCATTTTTGGACCACATAAATGGCACTTACAGCCGTCAAAATTTCCAAAAAGGGCTCAGCTTCTAGGAGGGCAAGCCCCCCATACCCCCCCCCCTGCGGTTTACAAGGTTTACAGTTAAAAAAAAAACTTTATAGAAAAGCTTTGGCACCTGGTTTCTTGGCGTCTTCTGCATTTTAGTTTCTGACTATGTTAGGAAGTGGTCATATTAGCAAACAGTGTGTTCATCATACTTTTGTAGGAATCTCGACAAAAGATGGGTGGAAAATATTTTCGTGGGGTTGTTCACATCATTTTTGGACCTTAGGGTGGGAGGAATCAAGGTTTTTTTTCTGGTCTTGAAGGGGGAGTCATCGAAAATTTAGTGGTCACAATAAAGTTTTCATTTCCTACCCCACCCCCACGACCATAACTAATGACCGGTCCCCAAGATCCCCTGAATCGATGGAAAAAAATTAAATGGAGCATGTTGATTTCAAATGTGGAAGCTCTTCTCCAATAATACATCAAGTTGTTTTGGACAAAACTGAGGTAAAAAGTTTCGCCATTTCTTTCGTCTTTCGACGCTCCATTATTTAAAAACTGGAGCATGTTTTTGTTTTAAAATGTGACAGTTTTTTTTTTTACAATAATACCTCTAGGCCTATAGTTGTTTGGGATACAACTGAGAAAATGATTTCATTAATTTCACCTTTCGATAGTACATTAAAAAAAAATGTCTGCCCTTGACCTGCTGCCTATGCTTGCACACAGGAGTCGTCGTTATTCATTACAGCCTAAAAGTCCAAAATGTACAATTAAGTCAACCCTCAATCGTCAATGGCCAGCTGGCCTGTTTCTATAATTCTAAACTGAACTCGGTTTAATTTAATTTGGAAAAAAAATATCTAAAAAAAACATGATTTAGTCACAATAAAATTTTTATGAAACCTACCATCCTAAAATACGAATAAAAAAATCACCAAAATTTGCTTGACAATTTGTTGCTTCAGTATTCACTAGAGGCTAGAAACAGGCACTAAAATGGCGTAAAATGCTTCAGCTTCCGGGGCTCCGCGGACCCCTGAGCTTGGCGGACCCCTCAAAAGTACTTTACTAGCAGCACTAATGGCATTCTTTAAACCAGTTGGTAAAATCATAAGATGAGTTGGAAAAATGACAGGCCCGTGGCGCCCCCCCCCCCCACAACCAAGTACCCTTCGCTACGGCCCTGTATGTCACAAATACGGACAAAGCCGCTGATAGACAGCAGCGGGCAAACCAACTTCCAAAAGAAAGACTTGCACTGAATGAGCGAGCGAAATTCAGTGCCTTTCTCAACGAGTGCAGACAACCAGCTTGGTATGTCAAAGTATCACGAATTAGACAACAAAAACGAGCTCGTTTGATGTTTAAGGTAAGGTTTAACTGATCCAAAGTCAAAACAGCAAAGTAACACAAATGAACTTTCCTGTGAGGTTTCACATACCCCAGTGTTCCTGTACTGTTTAGTCCACGTGAAACCTTACTGCTGTATTCAGCCATTAGAAACGTAAATAAAATCAAAACCGGTTCCCAATTTTCAAAATTGTTGTAAGACTATTATAGTGTATAATGTAGGCTACACACTCGCCTACTTCGGGGCTAAATTTTTCATCGTCATTCTAGTCCAGTCGTGTCCTTTCCGTTCATCTTATTCATTCTTACACCAGTTTTTAAGATTTCATATTCAAGACTTCAGGACTGGTATTTCATTTTTTTTTCAACGGTATTTCCAGGATTTCAAGGAGTCGCACGAACCCTGAATTAGTTAATCTGTCGATCCGTACTAAGCACACTAAAAGTATGGTTTTTACGATTTTTCTGCGATGTCCTTTAAGCAATAAGAATGAACCAATCAGACACACCGTGTTCTAAAGTAAAAACTCTAAAAAGATGTGAATACAGCAGCAAGGTTTCACGTGGACTAAACAGTACAGGAACACAGCAGTATGTGAAACCTTACAGAAAAGTTTATTTGCGTTACTTTGCTGTTTTGACTCCGGAACAGTTAAACCTTTCCTTAAACATCAAACGAGCTCGTTTTTGTTTTCTAATAAATAATGATTCGAACTGGTTTTCAACAAAGAGGCACAGTTTGATGACGTCATGCTTTTTTCCAGTCACAATATTTTCATGCAAACGGGATCTAGGCCTAACCCTTGATCTAACTAAATCTAATGAAAGCTTGGGCGACTGCTAACGGGAAATCACAACAATGCTCTATAAACCGGCCATGTACGGGAGGGGGGACGGGGGGGGGGCTGCCCTAGTGATTACTTATACAGACAATGGTAATGAAATACACACAAACAAACAAAAGAATTAAGATTATTGAGATTCCCACTACAGACTTTAGTAGAATAAAGCTTATCGAGATTCCCACTGCGGACACACAAACAAACAAATATTACGATCTTAGTTATATAGACTAGGGCAGTTTTTATAGAGCATTGTTGTGATTTCCCATTTACATGAAATTAACAGGAGTGGTTAACGCTCGTTAAACCCTTTAACCCTTTTTTTTTACATGAAATTGAAATTACGGTGATTTTCCCGTTAGCAGTCGTCCAAGTTTTCATTGGATTTAGTTAGATCCAGGGTTAAGAGACATGGAGGCCTAGATCCCGTTTGCATGAAAATATTGTGACTGGAAGAAAACACGACGTCATCAGTACTGTGCATCGTTGTTGAAAACACGACGTCATCAGTACTGTGCATCGTTGTTGAAAACACAGTTCGAATTATTACTTATAGAGACATTTCTAATGAAGACACACAAACAAACAAATGAATTAATATTATCGAGATTCCCACTACGGACATCAACAGAATACGGATTATCGAGATTCCCACTGCGAGCATACGCATACCCACAACCATAAACAAACAAATATTACTATCTTAGTACGGCTGTTTTTTATAGCATTGTTGTGATTTCCCATTGCATGAAAATGCTGTAAATTCCCGTTAACAGTCGCCCACGCTTTCGTTAGGTTTAGTTGGTTCCAGGGTAAAGAAACATAGAGGCCTAGATCCTGTGGCGTAACTACAATGAGGCAGAGGAGGCAGCCGCCTCCGGGCCCACCGAATTTGGGGGCCCCCTCACTGGCCCCAATTTAAAATTTGTTTGTAACCCCAAAACATGACAAAGCAAGTTACTGCAAAAGTTTCGTGAGAAAAAGTTGTGTCTTGTGTTGCAAAAAATTATTTGTTTTATTTTTTTTTATGAAAGGGAGGGGGGGGGGGCTCCATTGGGCTGTTGCGTTATGTGGCAAAAACTGCAATTTTTTTTTTTAAGAAGGCCTACACTGGGCTCTCGCCTGTAAGGCAAAAACGGCATTTTTTTTTAAGGGAAAGAGATGGCCTCTCCACTGCACTGTAAAAACATTTTTTTTTAGAGGGGGGGAGGGCGACCTCTACTGGGCTCATGCCTTGTGTGGCATTTCTTTTTTAATGAAAAGGGCCCTCCACTGGCCTCTCTTGTATGGAAATAACTAATTTTTTTTATAAATGGGGGGGGGGCCTCCACTGCATAGTAGTAGCCTCCGGGCCCAAATTTTGAAGTTACGCCTCTGCCTAGATCCAGTTTGCATGAAAATATTCAACAGAATAAAGATTATCGAGATTCCCACTACGGAGGTCAATAGAAAACGGATTATCGAGATTCCCACTGCTGACATTCATACACACACACGGACATATGATTTCCCGTTAGCAGTCGACCAAGCTTTCATTAGAATTAGTTAGAGCCAGGGTTAAGACATGCAGAGGCCTAGATCCGACATGCATGAAAATATTGTGACTGGAAAAATATACGATGTCATCAGTACTGTGCCTCTTTGTTAAACACAGTTTGAATCATTAGCATAGCCGGCAGACAGTGCTTATTAGAGTTCGTTTGCGCACAAGCATTTTAAAAAGTTGGACAGGCGGCGGAGGGGCCCCAGAATGCAATGCTGCAACATGTAACAATGGGGGAACAATAGGCGAGGTGCACAAGATCGGATTGTAGCTTACTCGAACAAGATGCAACGATGCTCGGCACGGGGAAAGTAACATTGTCGTGGTAGCTTCGGAGCGGCTCCATTAAATATATTTAATCGTTGTCGAGAACCAAAATGAAACGGACGGCCGACATGACTGAATGATTTATTTACTTCTTCAATGCAGGCTTCTGGAAATAGTCGAATTGTTTCCACGATTGTTTGCCGTAATACTGCATCTACTTGCAACAATGCAGAATCAACTACCCATCAGCTGATACATGCTAACTCTAAGACACACGCTAGTGTGTTGCCATCAAAAAATAAATGTGGGATAAAGTGGGCAGAACCTGAACAGAAATACGCATCATATCAAACACCAAAACTGGTAAAAGGCGCCGCCAAGTTCCAAATGGTTCGGCCCTTCAAAGGAGTGATATCAACACACCAAAACATTCGCCAAGTTAATCGCACCGCTTAATAGTTCGAAGGTTAAATGAAAACTAGAACATCGCTACTTTCGGTAGCAATGTTCAAGTTTTCATATAACGTCCAAAGTATTATTCGGTGCGATTAACTTGGCGAATGTTTTGGTGTGTTGATATCACTCCTTTGAAGGGCCGAACCATTCGGAACTTGGCGGCCCCTTTTACCAGTTTTGGTGTTTGATATGATATCACTCCTTTTTTTTTAATTGTGTATTTACTCAACTCCACTGCCGTGCAGATTTGTAATACAGTGCCACGTCAACAAGAAATTGGTTTTCAACACTTTGCCACTACCTTTTGCCTAGAGGCCGACCCATTCTCAACTTAGTCACCTCTTTATAGGTTATTGGTTTGGTTTTAATTTTGTTGTAATTTGTTTTATTTAGTTAGTTTTGGTGTGTTGATATCATTCCTTTGAAGGGCCGAACCACTCTCAATTTCGTGGCCTCTTTATCAGTTTTTGGTTTTGTTTATTTTGCTTTGGTTTTTCAGTTGGTTTATTTTTCGTGAATTGGACGATGCCGACAATACTAACAATGGTTATAACAATATTTTCGTACTTACGCCCCTCCCACGCCATCCCCGTTACGCCCCCAGGCTTCGATCAAACCATGAAAGTTACGCAGTTCGTATTGTACACACAGCTGGAAGCCTTCCCGTTATCTCGGTATCGATGAATAATCACCCTATGGGATTTAACATGGGGATGAGCAGACTAGCTAGCTAGCTAGTAACTAGTAACACATTTTCAACGTTATTGAGGGTCAGATTTTGCATTGAAAGCAGCTTAGCTGGCATTCCTACACGAGTTAATTTTTGTCAGGTGGGTCATTGCTCTCGATTTCAACACAATTTAAGGTTTTGTACCGCATTTTTATTTTTCCCCAAGTACCTGAAATGTGCCCAACTATGCTGCAAGATATAAGACACTGACGCTATGGCGTCGCGCTACAATAGTTTACAACCTCGACAATTGAATTGATGTGATCTATGTTGTGATGTTTGTTGCCTAACTTGGCGAGACACACTAACGTGTGTCTAGATTTCTAATGTTTCGTTTTTTCGCCAACAAAATTGGGTATACAGTGGACATACCGTTCACATGATAGACCAGACAGTAGCAATTACAATAAAATGGAAGCGAAAAAAGCCAACAAATTAACTGAACAAAAAACGGCTTTGCCGTTTACAAAAAAGCATTAGAGCTCGTATCCCCATACTCACAGCTGTGAAGGTAGACGAATAAAAACGGATTAGAGTTCACACGAACGCAACGAACTATAATTTGAACTCCAGTTCCAGGGAACAAGGATTGTGATATGCCAGTCTCCATGCACACGTATTCAAGAACATCACTAATCAAACAAACAAAACGGTTGGATACTTCACGCAAATAAAAGACGCACAAAAAATACAACATACACATGCACATGAAACAGAACGAAAATCTGAAACACATACAAACAGACGCCGTAAACAGCAAAACGCCTACAAAGGAGAAAAATACATACACAAAGACAAGCATTAAAAACTGCCTTAATTAGGAGTATGCTTGTTTCGCAAATTATAAATGCACACAAAATACACATATAGCCACTCACAGGAAACCTTAAAATATAAAACAACAAACACAGACAAACATTTAAAAAAGCCTGTACAACACCCAAATAAAGTGCACACAAACATACACACGCACGCAAACATTAAACATTTCAAAAACAAACTGTGTTCACTTTCTGACATAACCACTGAGCAAAAACAGTCATTGTTCCCTGGAATTGGAGTTCAAATTATAGTTCGTTGCGTTCGAGTGAACTCTAATCCGTTTTTATTCGTGTACCTTCACAGCTGTGAGTATGGGGATACGAGCTTTAATGCTTTTTTTCTAAATGGCGAAGCTGTTTTTGGTTCAGTTAATTACTTACACAGAACAGACAATTCCGTTTGGCAGACACACAAACGAAATAAGATTATCGAAATTCCCACTGCGGATGCACAAACAAAAGAAATAAGAATTATGAATGGGAATCTCGGTAATCTGGCGACACATACACACACAAACAAACAAATGTTATAACCTCAGTTATATAGATTACCAATTATCTGAAAAATGCTCATGACGTCATAGTTTGATCGGAAAAACAAATCAGAAAGAAAGAAACTTTGACCTACCAAAATACACTTTGCATGAAAAAACTATGACGTCGTTGTTATTTGGCATTTCGGCTTTTGGCCCATTTTGTCCACCTTCATTATTCCTCAACGACATGTCCAATTCCGGATTTTTTTTTTTACAAACCATCTCTATCCATGTCCAAAATCTGGTTTTAATATTGATGCAGTGGTTATTGCGTGATGCGATCGCATTTGAGTGTATTCATAAACAGAGATCCGTTCCAATTATTAAACATTTGTATGATCATCGAGAAACGTTTGTGAATTTTTACGGAGCTTTTTCTCTTTTGGGGGGGGGGGGGGGGGGGGGGGGGGGGGGGGGGGGGGGGGGG
>JAHWFP010053320.1:9101-19199 GCA_023313725.1 Lithobius niger | reverse complement strand
CCCCTTCCCGTACACACCTGCACTTTTTGTTCCTCTGTTTTTTTTTCCCAATGCCTTTCTGTTTTGCTGTTAGGCCAAATTTTCTTTCTTTATTTTCAAATGTTAGCAGGCGGGCTGGCGGAGTAAAAGATGCGAATTTCCTACGGTAGAAATTTAAAAAAAAAGTTTTAAAGTGTAATAAAATACGACACAAACGCACAAACGCACAACCTCAAACGCACAAACTCAAGTGAAAACAGTGAAGTTAAATTTTTTTTTTATGGAATTTGTGGAATTGTTAAATCTTATCGAAGTACCATATTAATAAATAAACGAGTAGAATTTTTACGTGAAGTGAATGTAATATTACTTTTATTACAAATTTCGTGCTACAAATTTTAAACGCATCCTGAATAGCAAAACAACGACAACAACAAAATTATACATAGAATAATTGCAAAGATTACTTGTAAAGAAAAATATCTATTGATGAATTGTGAAATGAAACAGTGGTGTGATAAACTCTTATATGAAAAAAGTAAAAAAAAAAAAAGTGATGCACAATTTAGCAGTAGGTATGTGAAAATGTGGAAAAAAGTGCAAAGTACGAATATGAAAGTAAAAGAAATGCATCACTTACTAAACCTTATCACAAATCACGCTAAATGGCTTAGTTTATTGTGCAAGCTGCTATAGCCTTGCAATCTCCACATATATTGGTTAAAGTAAGGCTTCTCCCATGTAAGTCAGCTTAAACATTGGGGCATGCACCTCCTCGACAACGCCCCTGAATTACGTAAAATTGGCTTCCCCTGTTTTATTTTGTCTGGTTTTGTTTCTCCCTGGGTTTCGTTTCCCGGTTAGAGTTAATGACTCCTGACTTGGCTTGTTCTTCGTAAGCAACCCATGCACAAGGCTACTCGGGAGGCAGAATGTTATTACTTTTTCGACTTAACGCTTTCTGCATTTGAAGAGGCATTTTTTCCTGGGACTTTTTTCCTCGGAAATTTTTCCGAGGCCTTTTTGTCCTTTTCGGACCTTTTTCCCTGGACCTTTTTTCCTCGGACCTTTTTTCTTCGGATTTTTTTTCCTCGGACCTTTTTTCCTCGGACCTTTTTTCCTCGGACCTTTTTTCTTCGGACTTTTTTTCCTCGGACCTTTTTTCCTCGGACCTTTTTTCCTCGGACCTTTTTTCCTCGGACCATTTTTCTTCGGAATTTTTTTCCTAGATTCGCTTGCTTGTAAAGAAAGATTGAAACGTCAAAAATGTTTACGGAATTTAGTCGCACAATTCGTTGCGTCAACCCGCTGTACTGATCAATATCAGGAAGAGTGCTCCTTCAGCAACTGTGGGACTTATTCTAGTGCATTCTGAATAATATTTGGACCGCGTCATGATTAGAGGTTTCCTTGTTAGAATCCTGAGTTTGTAGCTCTCCCTACTAGATTTCTTTCTTTCTGTAGAACGATTCAAAATGGAGTGAGTTTGTCTACATGACTATGAGTTTGCTTAGAGGCTCCAAGGGATAGTGAAACATTCTACATTGCGCGATAATTAATTGCAGCGAAATAGCACGATTCCTCACTTCAGGCAGACTGTGAGTGGGCCCTTAAGAACTAGCTAGTTTTGAGAAATAGTTCTCAAAACAAATAGGACCAACTGACTGGGTTGGAAAACTCCACTCGAAGGTCATAGAGTAAAACACGATTTTAATTTTCGGCAACAGCTTTGGGTATTTATGGAGTTTAAGCGAACCACGATAAATTGATCAATTTTGGTACGTACCGACCTAAATCTTCATCCTCTTCTCGTTTCACGTTACAAAAATGGGGAAAATGTTTTCGTTATGTAAACACGTTTTTTAGCTCTCCAAACACGTTTTTTTTAACCACGTAACACGGTGGGCCCGGCCGTGTAAAGCGGCGGCCATGTTCCGGGATTCAGAGTAGCACGAAAAGTTGGCATCACGAAAACGAAAAGTAATGTTCCAAACTATGCTGTCTGCGTTTTTTGTTGTCATTTCTATAATTGGTTAGGTTAGGTAGGTTAGGTTTGTTAGGTTAGGTTAGGTAATTTCCGTCTACTTTCATTGCGATGGAAATCAGGTTTTCTTGTTACTCTGTCTCCTGCGATATGGCCGGCGCTTCAACACGATCGTAACTATCGTTTTACGTGTTTTTAATGTATTTTTTTTTACACCTTAAAACATGTTTTCCCCCAGTTTTTTTAATGTGATTTGGCAAGAGGATGATGATATGCGTCGATTAGTAAAAAAAATTGAGTGATTTGGAGTGGTACGCTTAAACTCCATAATTACTCAGCTGTGTGTATGGGTCACAAAACAGTATAAAATAAATAAAACTTGTGAAGTGAGTGACCCCCAACTATCCAGGGACCTGCAGTGTGTGGCTGGATAATCGGGGGTCTCCCACTTCATGCGTTTTATTTATTTTATATTCTTTTGTGACCAAGACAAAAGGCAGGCTATTGGCAAGTGGCGAAAATTAAAATCGTGTTATTTACTCTGCGACCTTCGAGTGGATTTTTCCGGGCAGTGGGTCCTATTCGTCTCCACTCCCAGGCTTCACACTCGGAAAAAAATAATTTTGTTGTTCTACGAACTAGTTCTCGGTTCTAGTTCTCATTTCACAGAAACGAGGATGACGACAGCATTTTACGTTCAGTGTCGCATTTCAACTGAAAGCGCTTCGGAAGAAATTTACCCGCAATGACATTATTATGCCAAACACGTTCTACGAGGACTTGCACGAAGGTGATGAATCAGGTGGGAGGCCTGCGTGTGTGTCTGCAAAGCTTCTGAGTGCGCGAATCGTAGGCAAGGTCAAGAACGCAGAGAAATTTCCCCGGAATCGCCAGTACGAATGAATTAATTTTGACCCGTATTGCCTGGAGCATCACGAAAAGGACACTCACTCTTAAAACACGTGCTTGTCTCGCGAGCATTTGTTTACGTTGCTGACGTAGAGAGTTGAAGTATCACTAACTCAGTGTGTTAAATAACCAAGGTTAGTTAAACTCAAGGTTATTAGACGATTAGTAGTTAAACAGCGTCCGACGTATCGTCCTAGCTCGATGGAATGCAGTATTAGGCCGGGTTTACGCAACGACTCGCTTTTACATTCTCGCAGCTAGAAGCTAGAAATCACCTCAAATTCCAACATGGCGGCGGTTTTATGTCTGCCGCCTCGCAACGAAAACAGCAAATACGTGAGTTCAGAAGCGTTTGGGAAAATTGTTTCGTCATGAGGAATTCTTTACATTATTGGCACGGATTATAAGACTGCAAGTATTTACTCAAACGATGTCGGATTTAGCTAATCCATTTAGCGTTGTTGCCATGGCAATGTCATCTTTGCCGTCACGATTGAGTTCTAGATGCGAGAATGCAAAGGCGAGTCGCTGCGTAAATGCGCCCTTATGCGGACCAGTGCTTCCACTTCGCGCTTGCAGAATTTCCCCGAGTAAAGACAAAATTTCCCTTTTTTTTTTCTCAGCAAAAAAAATTTCCCTTTTTTAATTCCTTTATTAAATTTCCTTACATTACGCCACTAATTTTTAATATTTCCTAATTAAAAAAAAAATGTATGGACCCGTTTTGATGGCATAGGAACGCCACCTATCAGGCCCGGTCAGTAGGGCCGTAGCCAGCACCCCCGCCCGTGCGGTTTTTTTGTTGCTGGGCCGGAGAGCACGAGGCACGACGAGGCCTTTATCGTGGACTAAAACCGTTTATTTTTTTTTTTTTTTTTTTTTTTTTTTAAATCAACGCTGTAGTACACTGTATTCGCCTAGTCTTCGTCCTTGCTTCAGTTTCAGAGAACTCAATAGCGCCAGAAAGGTAAGCGAAATGAAAATGGACCATTTCTGGAAAAAGCTTAACTGTTTAGAAGCAGTTGAAGATTACGTTTCTAATTTTTTTTTATGCCCACTGACAACAAAATTTCTAGCCTGACACGATAAAATGGCTAATTTATTTCGAAATGTTTGCTTCAGGAACCGAGTTAGATTGTTGAACAAGTAGTCGCAAAATAATAAAAATTGTTAATAAAAAAAGGGGGGGGGGGCGCCAAAATTTTCTTAAATACTGACCCCTGTGTTGACCCGGAAATACAGTAACTCCGGATTCGTAATTTGCTTTACAAGTGTCTGAAACAATCCGGAATTGTAGTAATACGTAGTTACCATAAATAACCTCCCTGCCACGTTCGCAGTGCCGCGCTCGTTGCGGCTATACATATAACATCAGAAACCGCAACCATATTAATGCCAAATTAGACAAGAGTTAGGGAAACTCCGTGTTACCACAATTCCGAATTATTTCAAACACTTTTAAAGCAAATTAAGAAACCGGAGTTACTGTAATTCCGGGTCCACACAGGGGTCAGTATTTAAGAAAATTCCGGAGTTAACATAACTCCGTGTTGATACAAGTCCGCGCCCCCCAAAAAAGCAGTAACTAAATAAACAAAAAAACGTAACGATATTATAAAAGAAAAAATAATTTCAATTGCCTCTAATTACTGTTCTCGGCGTCATAGTTGTGAAGCACAGAGACCTTACCATTTGGCTCTCAATAAACAAACAAACAAACAAACCATACCTTATTGTTACACTATGCACGACAGAAAAAAAAAGTGTTTAAAATAAAATTCAGTTTAACATAGGGACTTGCATTAACTTTGTTTCTTGTTTAATTTGCAATTACACTTGTAACTTTACTTGTCTCAGTGGGAGGGTACTTTTTTAATTGTGGGTAATGGGATTTTATTATTTACGGGGGGTACAGAATATTTCCTGGCTATGGCCCTGGAAGCTAAAATGAAGTGGTAGGACCACAAAAAACAATATTTTGCCAGCCGTCTGCCCGGCCGGCTGAAAATTGTGTCTATTGCCCGGAGGAAAGATACATTACCTGTGAATTTTTGCATTGGTTACGTCTTCCCTGGAGGTTTCTTGACGCTTTAGATCTGTCCAGCTTCGCAACCCAGTGCGCATGTGCGACGCACTCCTCTTACAAAAAGGCCAGACCAAGGGTGGCTGCCATCTTTTTTCCCTTCTCGATCAGTCATGGTGGTAACCCAAGAGGGGAGGTGGGGCGGGTACAGGTTATGTATCTTTCCTCCAGGCAACAGAAATAATTTTCAGCCGGCTGGGCAGAGGGCCGGCAATAAACTGTTTCAAGTTGCCGTTCGGAGACATAGATTACCTGTGAATTGTTCCATTCACAATAGACCTCGTCGAAAGTGGTGGCGGGTGTCAACATGACGGGTGCCCTAGGGTTGCGAGCTGGTTCCCTCAGAATTTCGGAGTCTGTGAGTTGTTCAGACGAAAAGTCAAGGGAAGAATCATCCTTGTTTAAACATTGAGTTTAGGATGATGGTTGGTTAAAGGTTTGATTACCTGTTCGGTTGATGTTCTTGAAGTGGGCTTGATTCACTTCATGATTGGTCGGAACAAAGTTGAAAATGGTTGATTGTTCTTTGATTTGGTTGATTGGCTGATGAGAGACAGTTATATGTGGTCTGCTGGTTGATTGGAGAGGAATTCCATCATTATTATCTTCAAGAGGAATGGTTGTGATGATGGAGCACATGAGAGTTTTGATCGTCGTAGGTGTGGAGTGGTTATGACGGTTGTGGAACATTGTGGATGTTGGTTTTTTTTTTTTTGTCTTTCTTTCTGAGGCTTGACTGTGAAGGTCCATGGAATGAGGGTTCTTTCTTCTTTCCATTTTGTTTTTGACTTAGTGTTTCATTTAATTCCATAATGTTCGCTCCTTTCAGGATGTCGTTTGTAGTTTTATATTATTTTTTCTTTTGTGACGTCCTGGAATAGGTGTGAAGTTAGGGCTTGGTGGGGAAATTAAAGATGAAACCTTTGGCTTTTGATCTGTAGGATAGGCAGGGAAATGATCTGGTGATTGAGTTCGAACTCTGTTTCATGGTAGGGGTGGCTGGAATGAAGTGTTCGTTGTCGTCGAACTGCCATAACGACCCTGTCGAAAACTTTTCTTTTGGAAGGTTCATTGTGGCGGACAGCCAATATTTCATTTGGGTGTCATTAACTGGTATTGGATGTTTGGTGATGGAAGTGGATGAGTTGGAGGCCGAATCTATATAAGCGGGGTCAGTTTGTTTTGAAGTGGGAGGCCGTTTCTTGCGTGACCATTTTGGCGATCTTTTGTAGTGTGGCCTTCGTGACGCAGATAGAGTCTGCTGTCGTATGCGCCATAGGCACGGTGATGACACAGGTGCTAATGCAGTTTTCTTTGGTTTTGTGTTCGGGGAGTCCGTTTTCTGATTTAGTTCAGCAATGGTGTTGTCTTGCTCTTGAACTTTGGATGTTAGGTCATCGTTGGCTGTGCAGATTGCAGAGGTGTTGTCATAAATTGTGCACAGAGTTATGTGGAAGTCTTTTACATTTTTCTTCAGCTTTTTTCTTTTGGCTGCTGGTGAGGTGTAGTCCTTTGGAGATTTTCTTCTTTAGCTCCTCCAAGGAAATTAACTCGGTTGGAGCCCAAGGGGACTGGATTTCAGATGGCTTTTCGGTTGAGATTTCCCCTTGACTTGTGGGCGGTTGTGACAAATTGTTCAGCGTTAGAGTTGGATGGAGATGAATGATTTAAATTTTTTGAGGTGGGTGTATCTTCAGCATTGTTTGGTGGGGAGTTGTTGATGGTTTCGGGCACTTCTAAAATTGTCGAAAGTTCGTGTGTCGAAGATTCTTTGATGGAGGAAAGATCAAGGGAAGGTCTCGTGTGTGAAGGTTTGTGAGAATAAGGTGAGCTTGATGAACATTCAGATGACGAACTTATAGGCTAGGAGACACAATGCCCGATAAGCGTGTGGTGTTTCCCGGTGTTCGTGGTATATTTGAGAAGCTTTCACGGATTCTTTTTTTCTTAAATTTATATTTTCCTACGAGCGCTTTTGCGTCTCATTTTTTCAGGATCGTAGTCCATAGTGAGGGAGAAATTGCCTTGTAGATGGAACACGGCCGACGGTAGTAGTCGCATGAACGGTGATGGGCACAAGCCAGGTTGGGTGTCGATTTTTTTCTTTTTTGAAATAATACCTGCACAGTTGCACTTTTCCAGTTCTTCAAGGTTTGCTTGAGTTAAGTTTCCTGACAAGGTCGCAGTTTGCTTGTGGATTGATGGTAACTGAGATTTACCGCCTCTAATTGTTTTTGCCATTGTGAGACCATTGCAAGATATCGTTTGCGGAGAGATCCAAGCATTGTTTCGCAACACTTTTCCTGCCTTTGGTCCCGAGAGTCCTTCTGGGAAGGGTTGTAGTGATTCAGACCTTGAGCGCTGGTGGGTTTGGGTTGTGTTGAGAGGCGGTGGTCAAGCAGCGATTCTGTCTGTTGCGAGACGGGATGTTTTATCATGGAGCGGGTGTTGGTTGTTGATTGGGTTGTTGGATGTTGGTTGTTGTTCGGGCAGTGGCGGCAATTCAAAACAGCAACACCGGGGGGGGGGTGACTTCGTGGCTTGGATTCGTCGAAGAGAAAAGGAGTGAGAAGCCGAAGCGGTAGAAGATTGGCTAACACAAGGACTTGTGATGGTTTCGAAGGTTGTACCAGTGTGAGCGGTTGATCGGTGTCGAGGTGAGTGAGCGGCGTTGTTGTTTACTGGCAAGCCAGACAGAAGTCATGGAGGGCGAAGGGGCAGTTCGAGGCAAAGTGGCAGATCGGGTTGACTTGTGGTGACGTCCGAGCTTGTTGATGGACAGAAGGTGAAAGGAAATTCACCGGAGCCAGAAACAAGAAAGTGTAGCCGAATGTGTAGAGGATGGCGATAGACTGGCGTAGAAACGATGTTGAATGGAGGGGTCCATGTGGGACGTCGTTGGGAGGGTCAATTGGGGAGGGGGGGTCCCAGAACCAGTCGAAAGTGAGTGTAGTGTTCAGTGAACGTTAACTTGATCGGGAGGAGGCCCTGCAAAGTGGCCGAAGTCCATATGAAGTACCATTGTGAACGAAGATCTCGGACATGTTGGGAAAGCGGTGAGAACAAACCCAATGCAACGACAGATTAATCCGAATCTGGGGCTTGTGTTGCGGGGGATAGCTGAGAAAACCAGTGTGCAGCGGCGGACGGTCGGTCGATTAGTCGATGACGTAGCATACAAATGGTGTTAGACTGCCCTACCACGGGTGTTGAGGTAGTAATCGGAAGAGTGAAGCTGTTGACGAGCGGTGTCGTTCTGGGCGAAGATCCTTTGTCTGCAGTTCTTGATTTCGTCGTGGGGAAGACAATCTTCGATGGAGGTAGACAGAATTGGTGTGAGGTAAGCGAGGATCAGGAAGAAAGAGTGAAAAACCGTTGAAGGGAGACGGCAGTGGCAGTGAGCTGTCGGAGTTGACTTGAGTTGGCTTGGGCCATGCGAAGTGGGCGAAGGCGGAGCGAAGCAGGTCAGAGAAGGCTCACAGAACGGCAGGTTAAGTCTGATCCGAGACATGCATTGTTGGTGCAGGGGTGAAGGCACGTACGCAGCAGTCAACAGGTCAGTAGTGTGGTAGATGAACGGTGGAAGACAATTCAACCAGGATAGCTGGGTAGCAGTTGTTCGGCTTAGTGGCAAACAGTTGAGGGAGAGGACAATTTGTCAAGAGTTCAACGGTGTGGTCCAAGTTCAGGCCATATGAAAGACGATCTTTGTTTGATGCAATTCTTGAAATGGCGCAGACGTTGCAGGTGAGGGGGGAAAGGTGTAGTAGTCTTGGGCGAAGGACCTTGTCTAGTAGTTCAAGATCTTTTCATGGTGAGGATGATCTTCGAAGGTGTTTGTTAAAGAGGAGGTACGGAGGAGAAAATACCAATGAGAAATGATGAGAAGAAAGCAACGCAACAACAGATTAAATGAAATCTGGAATTTGCGTTGTTAGAGATGCAGGTGGTGGTGGTGAAGGTACGCACGTAGCGGCTGGAGTTTGTTGACTGGCCAGTTGCGTGGCAGACTAATGGCGTCTGAAAATCCATCACGGGAGCTGATGGAGGCGAAGTGGCAGACGGACGGTGACCGGTCGTGACAGCCAGGGGGTTGGGACAGTAGGTCAAGGAATCATGTTCTTCGGTGTGGTTTGGGTTAAGCCGTAGTGAAAAACGAATTACGATTGCTGCAATCTTGAACAGGCGAAGCTGAAGCAGGCACAAGGAGGGGGCCTCTCTTGTGATTTACCTCATGGTGAAGATGTCAGAACAGGAGGTGAGGGGCTTGCAGGAGATGGTGCAGCCGTTTTGTGGATGCTTGGAGAGTGTCCATGGTTAGCCGTGGCAAGGACGCATGAACCGGGGGCAATGAGAGCGCAGCGGATCGAGATGGCAAGGCTGCTGAGGACGTGTGGGCCGGGAGTGAAGAGGGTGCAGTGGGTAGAGATGGCGTAGTGGGCGAAGGCGCCCAGGGCCGAGGGCGAAGAGGGCGTAGTGGGCAGAAGACGGCGGGCTTGCATGGAAGCGAAGCAGGGAGACGGGAAGAGTGACTGTTCATGGTCGTGCTGGAGGAAAAAAGATGGCAGCCACCCTTGAGCTGGCATTTTTATAAGAGGAGTGCGTCGCACATGCACACTGGGTTGCGAAGCTGGACAGATCTAAAGCATCAAGAAACCTCCAGGGAAGAAGCATCCTTCGGGGAAAAATGCAAAAATTCACAGGTAATCTATGTTTCCGAATGGCCATTTTGAATAGTGTTGCTAGATGAGGGGAAAATGTTTGTAGAATTTTGGCCAAAATGTCTGCAAGTTGAAAGGGAAAAAACTATAGATATATAAAAATAAAGATTTTAATTTTCTTTGCGATACACAGTTATAAAAAAAAAACAAGAATTTAAATAATACAATAACTGCTTATGCTAAAAAATCATGAGCTCACGGCTCATAGTGGGTAACAGTCGTTGGGACAGGTTGAAGAATGGAGGACACAATTGCTACGCGTAGAAGTCATCATAACCAATGCTCCGATTACGCTCTCATTATTAAATGAATAATAAAAGAGCAACATGGGTTCCAGTAATGCAATCAACTAAATAGGTCTAAACATTCAGGGATGCAATATGACCGCGGTCGATTTTTTCTGGAGGGGGGGGGGGGGGGGG
>JAHWFP010053319.1:0-14401 GCA_023313725.1 Lithobius niger | reverse complement strand
TACTAATTGGCTACATTCCGAACGGATTTAATGATGCTATGGTCTCTACGATGTGTTCCTACATGCGTAAAAATCTAAATTATCACTTCAGTAATATTATTGTGGGTGATTTTAACCAATCCACTATAAATTGGAATCAGTATACGACCTCCAACGCTGTACAACGCATCTTCCTTAATACTGTTTCCGAACTGGGTTTGTCCCAAACCTGGGTTTGAAACAAACCAGGCATAATGCAATACTTGATCTGGTTCTATGTGATAACGACAGAACTGCATATGAGGTTGATATTGGCGATCATTTCGGTCAAAGTGACCATCGCAAGGTGTTTTTCCAAATTCAATCAAATTTTATGGGTAACCCATTAACAAACCCTGTGCAGTATAAAAAACATATTAATTTTGATCATATACATTGGCATTTGGAGCGCAAAAACTGGCTTTACCTAAATGATTTAGATGTAAATGCAGCCTGGCTTAGCTTCCATAAATTTCTAACTCTTTTAACTGATCGTTGCACTGTCACGAACTGCTACGTAATAGCCGACCCAAAATTCCAGCGGTTTTGTGCAAACTAAGGAGGAAAAAACTATTGCATTGGCGAAGCTACAGTAGAAACCGAAACGATATAGATTTAAAAAATATTTATTTGAAAAGTAGGCACGCCTACACTGCTAAAGTAAATAAACTAGCACAAGCTGAGGAAAGGAAAGTTTTGGAGCAAGGGAATCTTGCAGCGCTATTTAAACTTTGTAACGCGTAAAACTTCCAATTATCGTCCCATATCACCTTTAAAGGTCAACGACGTGCTCCAAACAGATGAGTTAGCTAAGGCTAATGCTTTGGTTAATGCATTTTCTTCTAACTTTACAACTGACAATAATGTGATACCACCACTAACCGTGTGATAGATCAGAGCTTAGATATCGCATTTGGGCCATCCGATGTGTTGGAAATTCTTAAGAGCCTAAAATCTAGTAAATCTATAGGACATGGCTTCTCAGCATCTTTTTTTAAAGAGGTGGCACGAGAAATTTCATTACCTTTATCTATTATTTTTAATTTATCATTCACTACTGGTACTTTGCCTGATCCTTGGAAGACTGCGCGGGTGGTGCCAATATACAAAAAGGGTAGTGCTTCCGATCCGTCAAATTACAAGCCTATATCACTAACATGTGTAGCGTGCAAAGTAATGGAACGTGTTATAAGAAATAATATGGTCAAATTTATGGAACATCATTCCGTTACACTAAATGACCAATTTGGTTTCGTCCCAAATCATTCAACAACCCTGCAATTGCTTTCTGCACTGGAGGATTGGACATATAATGCTGATAGAGGGATTCCTACAGATGTTGTTTTCGTTGATTTTGCAAAAGCTTTCGATTCGGTTGTTCATTCTAAATTAATAGCCAAACTTAAATATACTGGTTTTTCTGGCACTCTAGTTACTTGGATTGAAGAATTTCTCCATAATCGTTCACACAAAGTTGTTGTTGGTCAGTCAGCATCGCGTTCTGTTATGGTTGGGAGTGGTGTACCACAAGGATCGATTCTAGGACCAACTCTGTTTGTCATATATATTAACGATCTGACCAGTACATCTTCATGTCCTTTACTTAAGTATGCTGATGATGTGGAAACTTATGGTAAAGCCAATACAGCACTTGAACATGAAAAATTAAATAATGTAATTAATAATATTACAGCTGGTCATTAGCATGGCTACTACCAATTGCTGCAGACAAATGTCATGTTCTCCATATAGGAAAAAAAAATCACTTTTTCCCTTACTCGTTATTAGATTCTAACATTGAATCAAGATCACAGGTTAAAAACCTGGGTGTTTGGCTTACTAATGATTTAAAGTTTTCTACCCACATACAATCTATTATTAAAACTGCAAATCAACGTTCAGCAATGATCAGACGTTGTTTTACTTCAGGAGATGCAAGAACCCTCATATGGGCATACAAGGTGTATGTCCGTCCAATTCTTGAATACGCTAGTCCAGTGTGGTCGCCTTTTTTATTGACGGACATAGAAGCAATTGAGCGAGTGCAACATAGATTTACAAAATCAATTGGTAGGTTTCACTCACTTAACTATCAGGAACGTTTGAAAATCTCGGGACTTGAGACGCTTGAATCAAGACGTCTTAAGGCTGATTTAATTTTAACGTATTGTATCATTAATGGAATTTTTGATGTTGATGATTCAAAGTTTTTTGAACTACGAGGCACATGCAAAACCAGGGAACATCGATCGAAATTAATTGTAAGGAGGATTAACTCAGATTGTCGTAAATTTTTCTTTTCCAATCGTGTGGTGGGGCCTTGGAATAGCCTACCCGATGAGTTTATGAATGTACAGAATGCAGACCATTTTAGGAGCAAGCTCCGGAATTATAGTTTGGCAGGATTCTTACGTTGTTTTAAGTGGTGAGGCGGATAGCCGAGCATTGTATTTTATTAAGTATAGGATTAGCATTGTTTTTTATATATAAAACTTCGACATACAGTAATTTACTATGCAACTTTACTGTCAACATGAAAAAAGTATTTTTAACTTTGTAAGTAGAATATTTTAATTTGGGAAAGGTTTTAGTGGCAATTGCCCTTCCTCTGCCCGTTCGTTATGAACTAATTCATTATTATTATTATTATCAGGAATTGATGTTTTCGAACGGCAATTAGAAATTAAGTTTGCTGTTGCTGTCTGGCACGAATTCCAATTTTTTTCACACAGCTTAGTACTTTTTCACTTTTCTCACACAACTTTTAATTTTTCACATTTTTCACAAATTTTCACAATGGTAACATGCCTGAAGTGAAAAAAGGTAGGTAGGTTGGAGGAAAGAAATGAAGGTATAACAAGAAAAAAGAGGGAAGGAAAGAAATGAAGTTATATTAACAAAGAAAGTTGGATTGAGCTAAAATGAATGAAAAGAAGAACAGAAGGGATGGAAAAAAAGAGACGATGAAAAGGAAAGATGAAAGGGGAAGAATGAAGAAGGACGAAAATAATAAGATGACCATCAAGGAAAATAAAAAAAAAACGTAAAGAAGGAAAGGAACACATGGAAGAGAAAGGAAGAAAATGAAAAGAAAGGAGAGAGGAGACACTAAGTTATTCAGGGCCACTTTGATTACTTGTACTTTCAGCCTTCAGGGATGCCTAAAATGGTACAGTACGACAAGCTGTCAAAGCTCCTGCTAGTTCCATTGTTTTAAAACAAATGCTGTTCAAATATGATATTCAGAATTTAAAATGCCAAACTGTCAAAATAATAACACCAAAAATTAATAAATGAACAGTAAGCCGATAATAATTTTTCTAGCCAATCAACAATTATGTCTACAGTGGTCAGTGATGGGATCATATCACGTTATTAGTGTCATTTTCAATTGAAAGTTACTTGGCCTATGCACAATACTGCTGCACCATCTGAAATAGCCTCAACAGTCAACACGTGCTCCTCACCCACAATTTTCTTAATACCCTATTCTCTCGTGATTACATTAAGGCAATTCTACTTCAATAAATATAATCATAATGATAAAATAGTTTACCATACGTATGGTGGTTGGTAGACGGAAGGGTGTGAGCCACTACCGTATTCAACGCCCATTTGGAGCTCAAGCCCACTCCCCTAAAATGCTGTAAAGTCAAAATCATGAAACGATGGAGCTAACGCCCACCCCCTAAATCTTTGACTTTCTGTCACAAAATTAACTAAAAGCATCATATTTCTCTGTCACATAAGCTACATAATTTATTTTTAACTATAGTAGTGCTTTTAACAATAATTAAGAGTATACCAGTGACTAGGCAATAACTGTGTCCTAAACGATGCTTGAGTACCTTTAACATTAACTTGACATTAGGAAAATAACATGGATGACGTTATTTTCAGTCTGTTACATGACACGTGGCCCAAAAGGTTTATTTCTTCTCTTCAACATTATTTTCCTTGAATTCAGTTGTTTTGTAATCTCAAACTTAAAAGTTACGTTACAAAAACAGGACTGGATTACAAACGATATTCAGCTGAGTGGATCAGAATGGATCTCTGAACACAAGGTCATCAATCATAGCCCAGCAGCAAATAATGGCTTAATCATATAATTCATATTGTATCCCTGAGCTCAAGTTTAAAATAAATATCAACATTATGTGTTATTAAATGGGAACAAATTAAATTCATAATACCACCTTGGATATCGGCAGGGTGCACTAGCTGACTGGTTCCTGGTAAAAGTAATTAATAATTATAATTTTAAAAAGTGTACATTAGAATTTTTATTTTGCAAAAACGTGAAAGCTAAATAAAATTCTTGTGTAACAAACTTTACTACTTAATAATAATGCAATAATAATGTTTAAACCTTTCTTTGTTGTACCACAAGACTCGTGCAGTTTTACTGGCAATTGTGCACTTTCCAGATAACCACTGAGTGCAATCGTTGTGAGTGAGCTGCAGAGACTACTGCAACTCGAATTTATGGCATTTAAACCTGTTTGAATTTAATGAAACTGATGTAAACTGCATCCCAAACACTTGCGACTGCTAATGATACAAGGAGCCATTAAAAAAAATAACTCTTGGCTGTGGTGATTGTTCGAAAGGTAAAGTGCTTCAAATTAGGCCTACATGAAACTGGAGAACGATGTAGTTTCTGTAGTTTCTTTACTTAAAACTTAACGAAATTATTTACAATTTTTTTTTAATTTAATATTAAAGGATTTATATAATACACACTGTGGAGGTTTAATGTAAACTCGTGTAGATGTTAAAAAAGTGATAAAGAGAGTCAGTTTTACCATGGTGGGCAGATTTGTCTGGGTGATTCCGATAACGAACAGACTCGGAGCCATCATTTTGTTTACAAATTTGCAGATGATCTTTTTAACGCCCACCCCCGATTTTAGCCAAATTAACTGCATAAGCCCATGGACGTCTAATACGCGATTTACTGTAATACCGCACAGAATTTAAAAAAAAGGGGGAGGATGGAATTTCGCCAAACTCAAAATCCTCTTATAAGGAAACGAGCTAGTGGGTCTTAAGAGAATACGTCAAAAGCCCGACTGTCTCCACACAGACAGTTGAACTCTTAGGATTACCCGGGCCAGAGAAAAAAGATTTTCTACAGTTAAGTTGGCAACTTGCACAGCCAACTTCCAAGAGTGCCCACACGTATCATGGAGATTTGATGCCCTGTCAAAAAAAGAAAGGTTAACTCTAATAAGACCACGCAAAATTGTATATGTTAAAATCAAATCGAACCTCAATCTTCTAAGTGCGAGTAGTTTAAGTCCATTCTCTCAAGATGTAAAGTGTAGCTAAGTTGCGAAAACTGAGGAATCTCTTGGTAAAGCAGCGTTGGACCAGTTCAATGCGATCAATGTCGCTCAAAAGAAAAGGCGACCAAACTTAAGTAGCATGTGCTAGTAGGGGCCAACGAAAACTTTAAAAGCCCATACTTTTGAAGCGACACCCGCAGATGTACAACATCTACAGTATTTACACAAGCAAGACCGCAGAAGGCAAGACCAATCGTTTTTTTTACAGTGTTGTGACGGCAATAGATCTGGAGTAAACCAGATGTTACGGTTCTTAACCTCGTCAACAAAAGGCAAAGGAACATTATCTAGTGTATAATGAAAAGTAGGTTTACCATTTCCAACAAAAAAAGAATGGCATTTCTAAATGGAAAGAGGGAGCTGCCAGAGAACATACCACGACACTACCTCCTCACTTTCATTTTTGAGTTCAGGTGAGGCGGGAAAATAATTTCTGTTTGTGCCACCAACTATGAAGAATTACAAAGAACTACAAATTACGACCCCTCAAATGCGGTTGCATAGGCGCTAGACCTTCTCTGAACTCAAACCTTACAGTTTTAACCTTCTGTTTAACTTTCTATTGCTGTATAATAATAGTTTCTTACTTGTAATAATGACAAACCAAAGGCAACTCCAGCCACAATGAAGAGATTCTTTTGTGCAAATTCTGGTATGGCTTCTAGACATCCTCTAGTGTAGATTTCTTTACCGGCTTCTAAGCCCTGCAATCAAACATAGGCAACAATTAAATTTATTCATTTATTATTATTTATGTATATTCTGTACAAAAGGTAAAAAGTACAGAATAAAAGCCAAAAAAAAAACCTTCAAGTTGAGTATAAAACAGTGAGTGCAACAGCAGTCAAGGGGGGAAACTAATTAGGACAGCAGACTATACCCAGTATCTTGCAGGACCGCCATGCCCTGAACACGGTCGTGTCACTCTTTCTCTCACTATTTTTCACCCCATACACCAGTAGCATTTTTAACATTTACGTGGGCTTGACTGAATGTACCAAAATTAATTCATCATAAATAATGCAAGAATGTTTAAAGGTCACAGTTCAAATCGCCAAAACAAAAACCTAGTTAGTGTCAGATTAGAACAAATAGTGGTACCATACATCGCCTATTAACCGTCCTGGCAAAGCTACCGCACAGGGCTAATACGTTTTTTCAAGGCATAAACATTCAAGCCTTGCTTCCACCAGACATCACAAATCTTGCCCGGCACTCCCTCAAGGTAAGCCAAAATCATTTGTCGTCCCTCCTCTCTTCTTCTAGTCTTGTCACATTCATTCTCTTCTCGTTCGCTCTTCTTATGTAGACGTCACAATTGAGTCGACTTTCTAAGATGATTCATCATTCCTGCAGGGTATCCAAGCCCAAGAAACTTTTCTTTTACTTCATCTAAAAACGGCCCATTTCTCCCACTTCTCTAGTGTTCCTCACCAGCCTAACAAATTCATTCTGGGCTATATCCCGAATTTGATCTTAATGATGGCCAGAGTTGTACGTAATGGCCCATTTCATCGACATCAGTTTCGTATACGGTTCAAGCTTCAATCTTCCTCCCTTACTCCTTTTATCACTCTTGCATCCAGGAATGGGAGTGACCCATTTTCTTCCTTTTCGGCTGTAAATGCCAGTCCATACCTACAGTTGTCAACTTTCTCCTTAATACTTTCCAACTTTTTCTTCTTTAGAACCGCAAAAACGACATCAATGAAACGTTTCCAGATATGCACACCTAAATCGGATCCCAGGACATCTCATCAAGGTGCAGCATTCCATCTCTGTAATGACTGGTGAGTTGGAGTAGCCCACGGATGTGATCAGTGACTAAACAAATCTTTTGAAGCCTATCGAAGCTCGGCAACTGCCATTTACAGCAGCTTATTTGAAACATCACAAAAGTTGAAGTTACACATGTACCACCAAAAGGAAATTTGAAGTTCCCTCTTTTAAATTTTCGATAAAGTTTCAGTGCCATTCACCTTCATCAGAAAAACATGAAGCTCAACAACAAACGAATGTTATCTAACAGTGACCACCATCTTTCAAACTATGCGCTACAGCGAGCAGCACCACTGATCTCTATTCTGTCAGCGCCAAGCCCCACTGCTTGTCAAGCTTGTCCTTCACATCAGTTCGAACTGTCTGTTCCATCAACACATGGGGGGCTCCTGTTAGATTCATGAGAAGAATCATTTTTCTATTGAAACGAAGAACGACCAGAGATTCAAGAGCTCTTCGGTGCCCTCCCTGCAGTGAATTGGAGGAGAGTAACACAGACGTGCGACTCCAAGCAATTTGGTGCTCTTGAGGTTATGCATGTTGAGCTATGCCATTAAGTCTGTCTCCCCTCCATACTACAGCAGCGTGCTCTCGAATTCTCTCATGCAGGTGTCGTTTGTTATTGCCAATGTAGACGGCGTTACATTGGCAGCACGGTATGCAGATCACCCTTCTTTCTCGTAGATGTGGTGGCAAGTCATCAGCAGGAGACGAGGGTGGTAGGGGGGGGGGGGGATAGAATTCTCTCTGTGGGTGCCTTTAGGTGGGAATTGGCACCTGTGGCGGATGGGGTATCGATGTGAGTATTGAACAATCAGTGATGAAGTCCCACGGGTGGAGAAGGGGAGAGGGCTCAGCAGGCTCCACAGCCTCGTGATGCCAATGTAACACCGCCAAGATTGGCGACACCAAAAGACAGCTGCATGAGAGAATTCGAGAGCACGTTGTTGCAGTAGGGAAGGGAGACAGAATAACGGCTCAACATGCAAAACATCAAGAGCACCAAAGTGCCTGTAGTACATCTGTATTACTCTCCTCCAATTCACTACAGGCAGGGTACCTAAGAGCTCTTGAATCTCTAGTCATTCTTCATTTCAAGAGAAGAAAGATTCCCTCATGAATCTAACAGGAGCCCCCACGTGTTGATACAACACACACTTCAAACAAATGTGAAGGACAAGCTCAACAAGCAATGGGGCTTGGCGGTGAGAGAATAGAGATCAGTGAAGCTCGCTCTAGCGCGCAATTTGAAAGACGGTGGTCACTGTTAGGTAACGTTCGTTTGTTTTTGTGCCTTGTGTTGTCCTGATGAAGGTGAACGGTTGTGGAACTTCACCGAAAATTTACAAGAGAGAACTTTCAAGAGTTCTTGGTGAACTCACAAAATTTCCTGTTGGTGGTACGTGTGTTATTTCAACTTTTGTGATCTTTTGAAGCCTGATGAAGACAACAGTGAGTTGTTGAAAATTTGCTAGACATAGTGTCTAGTTTGTTTAAGTGAGCATGTTTGTATTGACTTTTTTGGGGGAAGTCAAAAGTACGAAAAATCTACTGTATTAATACCGTAAGGATTTAAGGAGCATCATCAGCAGTAGCAACACTCGCTACAATTAAGTCACGTTTCTTTCATTCTTCATACAAGTGTTATGTCTTTGCTATGGAGTACGGTGCGTAACATTACTTGGTGCATGTCTTATGGATTTCAAACTTTCATCTAAACAGTTGATCACAAAATCAGAAAATTTACAATTCTATGACACGTGGGAATCCTAGGATTCTGTGAAAACTCACATTGAAAGCACCCACAACCACAAACAAATCTGCAAGATTTCATAACCAGCCACAGTACATACTCCAAAAGAGACTACAGGGAGAAGGATTACGGATCCTGTTAACATACATGTTACAGAAGGTGGGTTTGCCACACACACAAGTAATGGAGTGGACAGCAATAGGAGGAGTAACGAGTAGCACCTGACATCAGCCAGGTAAACCCTTATATATCTTTATTAACAACTAAGGCTGTAACGAACCGAATACTGCCGAACACAGGGTATACAGTTCAGTTTGGTGTCGCCAAAAGAAAAATCACATTTCCACTTCAATTTGACGGATTTTGATGTTTGAATACACCAGTTTGAAAGTTTTGCCAGCTTTCTAATGGTCCACACAAATTCCTAGCTCTAACAGTTCAGAAGTAATGATGGAAATTGTACAAGTGCAGGAGATTTCTTTATGCTTAAACCGAGATTCCACAGCTGCACACTTACCAGTCCATGTGAACATGCTTACAATTGTTAAGAAACTTGTACTTTGACAAACTTATGAATCTTCATGATCTGAGTTGTTTAGAATTTTATTTTAAAGGTTGATTGATTTGGTACATTTTCTTTCGGTTCGGCAGTGTTCAGATTGTTTAAGGTTTGTTCGGTTCGGTACAGCCTTATTAACATCTAAAAGGCAGATGCATACATAATGAGATGGCAACACCTCCAGTTAATAGAGTGAACACTAAGTCTATAAACTAGACAATGTGCCACTTGTGGCACCTACAAAACCACATATGCCACAGATCCATTTCAGCAACTTAAGATATGTCTCCGTCATAGTGTAAAGTCCCGTTTAAGAATTTAGCATAGATATAATTCGAAATGCAATACAATACAACAAAATGATAAAGTTTTTTTTATAACTTATAACTCAAAAGTCAAACAAAAATTTGATGTGAATGGTACTTACACTTTTTTTCAGCATATCAGAACCACATTTCATGTTGATAAGGCCATCCTGTAATTCACACAAATTAACATTACATTCAGAAGATCTCTTTACGATATCCCTACGGTACAAAAGGATTGGTTGCTTACCATGATATGGACACCTTTAGCAACAATTTATTTGGTGATAAGTAACAACATGTAACTATTAAAAATAAATGTCGCACTACTTCGTCGTCTTGTGTTGCAGTGATATAGAAAAAGGATACCATTCAACACTTAATACTACTGTGTGGAAGAACATGACATCACTAAAACTGGCCAATTTTGATACTCCAAACACACAATGGTTCAACTAGATTGCCTTGGATTACATCGGACTGTTGATTTGTAGCATTGTTTTGATTTTATTGACTGATCTTTACAAGGCCCAGTGGTGGTGAGAGGCCTGCTGGGATGAGTGATCCACTTCTTGCTCATTTGTTGGGCCGGCTCTGAGTGGACAAGACGGAGTATGTCTGGATATGAGGGGGGGCTGAAGGTTCACGAGTTGCCTATGATTTTCTTTGTGAAGGTTTATCAAAATGCCCCCCCACCCCCCACTCCGTCATATCCAGACGCACTCCACGTTGTCCACCCAGAGCTGGCCCAACGACTGAGCAAGATCACTAATCCCAGCAGGCCTCTCATCACCACTGGGCCTTGTTTTGAATTAGTCAGCAAAACCAAAACAACAACAAAGATGAATAGTCCGATGTAATCCAAGACAATCTAGTCGAACCAAAAACACCTGAAGAACGCAAATGAGTTGTGTTCCATGTAAAATAGACATCGTGTTCGTTAAAAATTACCCTGTCAACTACAGCTTCATATTTTGAAAAAAGCGTAAAAATTAACATAATGTATTCTGGAATCCAAAGTAAACACTAACAGTCAATTATTTCAAGAATAAAAATGAACTAGACTGGTATGTTTCCTGACAACATGGACAAATTTTGATGTTTCATGTACCATTTTATTTGTATTTTTGAGAGCTACTCATGGCGACACCAAAATTCATATTGATTAGTTTTTGAATCATTAAGGAAGAACCTCACATTTCCATGTTTGGATACTGTTTATGTGTGAAGCATAACTTGTATAAGCCCCAATACCGTATCGGTTAGTAAAATAATTAAAATATAGTTACCACAATGTTAGATGGATTTCGGCAACACGAATAAGGCACTGAGCATGCATCCACATTATTTTTCTGATTTATCTCAGTGCAATTAAAATAGGGATTTTCTGACCAATCTAAATAGCCTTTTGCAGATACTCCACAGCACTGAAGCTGCAATAAAACAATTCACGCATATTAAAAAACAGTAATAGAACGATGGTTACAAGTTAGAGCAAAGTAAAATACTGTACCACAAATACTCAATTCAAATGTGGTGGTTAATTTTACAAGCAAAGTTTTAAGAAAATTTCTCATATTCAAATCTAAGCACCAGGTCCACTCTGCAACAACATTCCGCTACAGGAAGCCTATATATTGGCAGAAGTACGCTAAGGTATTAAAGAGTTAGGTTAAATGAAAGATTAACTGTGAAGTAGGAACTTAATTTTTCGGCAAACCTAGGCAGTTGATTCTAAGGAGCATCAGGTATTTGAATTAATTATTTTTAGGAAAAACGGGTGCCTTACAGAATTTAACGTATCTTGTTTTACAGGACCGCACGACAAAGGAAAACAAAGGAAAATAAAAAAAATTATTTTCGATCTAACTAGCGTAGTATTATTTTTAACTGTATTTTCTGAGAGTTTTATTTGAAAAAAAAAACTCAATCTATAGGTGACTGGTTGCTGGTAATCTCTCGTTAAACATGGAACTTTTTATTTATTTCACCTTTAAATATGAAACAACAATCCGCTCCGTTTCATTTTATTACTTCGATGAAACAGGGCTTAAAACTTCGTAAGTATTGTGCTATTGCGCTTATGAGTCTGATTGCTAAACTTCCGGATCTTGTTATTCTTGAGTTGCATTAAAGTCCAGGCTTCCACGTGTGATGCCCAATTTGGCGTTAAAAAGGAAGCAGTTCACCTTGCTGGCTGTGTATACAGTGAAAGAGACCATACGGAGATAACGCAGGGCACGTTCTCAGGCACATGCCCGTTTCATGGATGAGACTAAGGCCTTCGAAAAGGTGTCACATAACTGTGTGCTACGCTCTTCATTAGCGAGGACTTCCCTCGACATTCTGCTTTTGTTGCTAATTTCTCTTAAAGGCAAACCGTTGAGTTGAGCTGGGAAGGATACCTGTCTGACACATTTACGGCTATGTGCGGAGTGCGACAAAGAAGTCCCCTATCTACTTTCCTCTTTGTCCTGTCCTTGATGGAGCAGTTACCAGTTTTTTCTAATATGACCACTGGTTGCAGGATAAATGGTGTTGCCTTCGCTGATGACAATGTCGTCTGGCACCAAGCAGACGGGCACTTCAGTTTCTGATAATAGACTTGTGTACCTGACACACAAGGAACTGATCTTCAATGCCAACAACTCTATTGGAATGGTGTTTGACAGGAGTGAAGGTGTCAAACCACCCCCCACCATCTGCTTTTGAAGCAGGCTACTCTGTTGGGCACTATTCTTGTTTCTGGCAATGAGCTTGTGAAGACGTGTGAGATGGACCCAAAGGCTGTGGCTACGCTTTAGGAGGTGCGGTTGCACAAGGACTGCTCTAACTTGGAGATTGGCATGCAGTAGAGTGACCAATGGACCCTTTAGTGTCTGTGTGCCAACAACCATTTTCAGGGCATGACATATGCTCATGACAGTCTGCTGCCCTAATTTACTTTCCCTCTGGTTGTCCTTCACATGTTTATCCCCATCTGTTATACGTATGTATAATTTTTTTTATTTTATGCTCAATAAAATTTATTTTAATTGTATACCTTGTGTACGGCAAGTACATACAAATATAAATAAAATAGTATTGTTGTACAAGGCACCCTTTATGTAGGTCACCGAAAACATTACGCTGTAAAGAAACCAACCTTCTCCTGCACTAGATCGATGAAATTTCGCAAATTGTCATCATCTCTATATTTTACGATAACTTCATGTGAAATATCTTTCTGAAGGAAGTCAATAAACTGGGTGGGGAACACCAATGCAAATATTGCAAGTGCCAGTTGAGTCAAGAAGATAAGAAGCAATGCGATGGAATACTGGAAATATAGAAAAAAAAGGATGTTATACAAGTAATCAACTTAAAATTTATCATTTTATTTTATTTACAAAAGAAATATATAGACACATATAAAAGGAATTTTTATTTCAATGAAAGGGTTGTTTCTAAAATAATGCAAACTAATGTTTCAATGGGTGGACCTTCATTAGATATTGAGAACTCCAAGAGAACTGCGGCACGTACGACCAATGTTTGGCAGTAATTTTCAAGTGAATAAAGTCTAGAGAACTAATATTAACTATTAAATGCAAAGTTAAACAATATACCAAATTGTGGCTCCTTGGAAACACTAAATTTATGTTTTAAAAATCCCTACCACAAAGGTTTGCTATTTTTTTTTGTTCATCAATACCTCGACTTGTTTCTTGGACAACTTTGCCAAAAATTGACTGACTACTTCATTTCACATTTCAATTTTTTAACACTTTTCAACTTTTTAAACATTTTTCACTTTTTACGCTATTTCAACTGTTATCTTGAAAGCTTTCAAATGGTACGAATCTCAAGTCTTCAATTAGTTTTCAAGTTATTCAACAAAAACTAAAAACAAATCCTGAATAAAAATAAACCACCAGGCTTATTCATGAAGCCAATAAAACAGAAAATTTAGTTTGTTTAATAAAAAAAATTCAGATGGTAAAGCCAAAAAAAATTATCTTCAATTATTGCCCTTCATTTTCGGCATATTATCTAGTATTTTTTCCTCCGATTTAAGTATCGGAATGAAAAATACTCATATCGGAAAGCCTTACAAAATAATTTGTATTTTACAGCAAAAATAGTGGTGCTATTATCACCACTTTAACGGCTTGGTCAAAGTTCTGTTGCAGCCAGATCTGAGTCAATCACCCCTTTTAAAGGAAGTAATTACTCAAAGATTTCATAGTCAAGAATTCTTCTTAAGTTTCAAGATTTACGTTTACATCTTCATATTTCTAGCCTGCACCCCTGAAATCGTTTTAGATTTCTAGTTTTACATAGTTTTACATTTCTAAAGGAAAGCTTTTACTCTGTTAAAGATTATGAGAGGTTGCAGAAAATGAGTCTGCCTACCATTTTCAGCAAGCACGTGTTTTCTCTCAAGGCACCAATGCAACCAGCAAAGCTGAGTAGAAACACCAGTCCACCCACTATGATGATAACCACGGAAATATTAAGAATGACATCGAAGATAGTGTTCACTTCAATTGGATCTCTGTCGCTGTACGTTTCGAGAAATGACCATATTCCAATGGCAACCAAACCCAGTCCAACAATCTGAAACAAGAGACATCAGGGCAACTGTTTTTTTTTT
>JAHWFP010053318.1:0-20455 GCA_023313725.1 Lithobius niger | reverse complement strand
ACACTTTTAGCTTTGAGCTTGGTACATGACAAAGAAATGTGGGCAGTTAAATAAAATAAAATGCCTGGTTGCCTGGTGCTTCAATTTTCAACCTTGCCTGTAAACCAAACAATTTTTTTTTCATGGCCTAAGACTAGCAGCATTTTTGGGCTTGCTTATTGCAAAGAAAAAAATGGCTGCAATTAGGTACCGTACCGTACAAGACTGATGACTTTAGCTAGGCTTTCATAAGAAGGCGTACTTTGTATGTTAGTAAATTAACCTGGCACTGGATTCAAAGCCCTGAATTTATAACAGATTTTGGACTGCTTACTGAGGCCATTGTTAAATTTATATATTTAGTTTTTGCTAAAATCCAGACCTTGTCTGAGCAACTTGCTTTAGATTGGCACTGTTGGATAGCTCTTGGAAATAAGATTTGAATGGTGTTCAAACATCAAAATTGGCCAAACTTTCACGGAGTTATTGATTTGCACGCGCGTATAAACCGATGCTGCTGTTTTAACGTATAAATTTGAAAAAAAAAAAGTATCGTCTTGTATTCAGGGTAACACTGTATTTCCAATTGCACAAGCTTTCGTAAGGTGTAAGGAAAACAAGTTTGGTTGCTGTAACACTGATAAAGTCTTATTGGCCTACCGTTTTTTTTTTTTCATCAGTAAAGAGACAAAGGCCAACCCTGGTTTATGTAAAAAAAATTTAGTTTCCGCTTAGTAGCCTAGTGTCGTTCTTGCCATCAAAGCACTGGGTTAAAACTGACTGCAGTGGTAAGATCATAAAATATTCTGTGACATGAAAATGGCATCACAAAATGGGTTGGGTTGGGGGATATAAAAAGTGAGAAAAATTAATGTATTGTGGGGAGGGAAAAGGAGGGTCGGGCAGGTTACGGCCTTTACTGTGCGGTTTATAGTACAGTCAAACCTCGTTACAACAATACCTCTTACAACGATAAACCTGTTATAACAATGCTATTTTTGAGGCTCTTTCAGTAGAATGCATGCAAAAGTGATTGTTTATAACAATAAACCTGATATAACATTTTACTTTTCAAGGACCCTTGGACATCGTTATAAAGAGGTTTCACTGTAATAACATCAGAACAACGTAAACTACCGACTTATATGTGTAGCATCATTTGCGTACTTCGGCCAATTTATATATCTGAAAAGTTGTTAACCGATGCCGCTGAACGATCCAATATGATGCAGTAGACACCGTTTATATGGAACTCTGTTTTGGAATTACTATTGTTTAAAAGAACAGATTGTCAACAACCATTCTTACAAATTGAGTGCTGTTCGCTTCCTTATGTAAAGAATTTTCAGTTGTAAGGATCGTTTTTCACTGTCACTTCTTTGTAAGCGGTTCTTTGTAAGCGGTATCAACTGTATTGGTGCATCCCTGACGGGTTGGCAATTTCCCAGGAAAAACTAGTTTTGGACAGGGCACTGGTAAATACAGGCTAAGTGGGAAAATTGTTATTTTTTATAATTATTTTTTCATTACATTCATTTTTTAAGTTTGGAGCCTAACTGCTCATTAACACTAATAGTATTACTTTATAATTCTATTTGAAACGAAAATTCAAGCAGATTGTAGTGAAACTGCTAACATAGAAACTTTCATTATGAGAATTTTTAGCATTTCAATTATAATTGTTGTACTTGTAACACAATTATAATCATTTCCTATGTAAACGTTGCATCAGCAAACATATTTTGAATCGAATCTTTTGAATTGAAAACACTTTTAATTACATTTGACACTATTTAATTTTTAAAACTAATATAATTAAAAGTAGTTTTTCCCAGGGCGGTAAAAACCACCCCTGATGATAAATACCATGCTAACCCTGATCCCTGACAATTTGGCTTACCTGTAGTCACTATGATTAAGTAGTAAATAAGCCTTTGGATTTTGTGGATAGATTTAGGCCATTTTGATAAAAGAATGTTGTTTCTTGATACATTTATTTATCTTTTATTATTTACTGTACCGTATTCAATTATTGGCGTGGATTTTTGTTTTCTTGGCCATGGCTGAAATTGAAAGCAGAAACGAAACGAAAACGGAACCCGTATTCGCAAAGTAATTACTGTTAGTGTGTATGGGAGCCAGACCTAGTTTGGAAAATTATTTGCGAACCAATATTTAGGAAAATTAGTTAATTTGTAGTTACCTCTTTTAAATCCGTTTCATGGCTAAATGAATTGGAGGAGTTGAATTTTGTAGTTGTCACGAAGAAAGCCTGCTACTGCTTGTTTTCATCTTTCTAAAAGGGCTAGGATGGTTTACGTTAGCCACCACGGCACTGAGAAACTAGTGGTTAAACTGAGTGGTCCGTTGATTCCGGTCCAAATCGGGGTGGTGGCACATGTGATACGTGGAGAATTCCACCATGGAGAATTATACCATTCATACCATGAAGAATTACTAACTTACGTAGGCTACCGGGTAAAATTGATAATAAATACAAAAGTTGTTAGTTCAAATTTTTGGTTGCTATAAATGGGAAAAAAATTGTCAGGGTTGGGGAGAAATTTAGCTTATGTAGGCTATGGGGCTTAACTTTTTTTAATGGCCTTTTTTTTTTAATCTTTAATTCCTAAATTCATGGTTAAGCTTAGTTAAAGAACAATTAAAGTATTTAGCATGTTTTGACATTTTTCTGTCGCCTGAGATCAGTACATACCGTTTTTCCCCTGAATATAGGATGAGTAACATTTTTCAAAGAAATAAATGGCTGCGATTGTAAGACTGGTGACATTAGTTTGTATACTAGAAAATTTATCTGGTACTGCATTGATCTGATACAGATGGGTTTTTTTTATCAATAGTGTACTCAGGGTTCGTACATAAAATTGAATTCCTTTAAAAGCCTTAAATTTGAAAACTGAAAAATGAAAATTCAAGGTTTGAAAAAACCTTGAAAATTTGATTTTTTGTTGTCAGAGCCTTGAAATGGCCTTAAATTTTGTGAGTGTACCTTGTTTGGAATAAGGTTAATGCCATAACAGTAATATTAATGTACATATCAAATTTACATAAATGAATAGAAATAATTTAACTTTTAACGGAATGCATTACTTCTGTGAACGATACTCCTCTCTTGGATTGGACTGCAGACAGAAAGCGAGAAGTGCCGTGCAGTACATGCAACTCCTTGCCCATGGGGGGGGGGGGGGGAGAGGGAGAACGAAATGTATGGTTTAGCTTCCTAACTAAGAGCACAACTGTGCCAACGATGACATCTGGCATAATACTGGAATTTAAAAGGGAATGCTGAGAGTTTACTGTGCAAAGAGCCTTAAAATTGGTTGTAAGCTAGCCTTGAAAACGGTTTTGTTTGTTGTGTACGAACCCTGTGTAGTTTTCTGGAAAAGTCCAATAATTGTTTTAAAGTTAAAAAAAAAATTAGTGAAAACAAAAATTAGTGAAAATTAGTGAAAACAACAGTTAAAATGTATAGTGATTCAGGGTTCGCCTGAAAAACCCGAAAAAGCCCAGTGGGTTTTTTTGGGTCAACCCGCCTGAAAAAACCCACCAAAAGACCCAAACGTTGGTTTTTTCAACAACAAAATCTAAGTAAAATGAGTGAATGCATGAACCAACAAACGTGTTAAAATGTCATTTAAACTGTCCTTAAAATATGGATTGTTTGCTGTTTCAATACAAGAAATCACCAGGGGTGCATACAATTCTTACTGAACACAATTTCCCACAAAATTGTCCTACATATTTTTCGAATTTCCACAACCCTTTCACTACGTAGCCTAGGCAAGCCATTTTTCAGTGAATTTCCATAGTTCTCTGAAATTTCCCGCGAACCTCGTTCTAGCGTTCTGGCATATTCTGTGCACCTGGAAATCGCCAGTAATTTGGCTTAGCTCGTCTATAATGGTATACTCTTAACTAATTTCAGGGCTTTATCTATACCCAATCTGTTTCTCAACTTAGACCAAACAAGTCCAAATGTCGAAAAAACCCACTCGGTTAATGCACAGCTAGGTGGAACACAAAGAAGAGTCCAAAAATATCACAGAAGCTTTCTGTTAGTTTCCTTGATTTTTTAGTTCTTTTTGCTCGTGAGTTGCCACCATTTTGCTGGGCTGAAACTTGGTTTGACACTCTCCTTAAACATTGACTTGGGATAGAAAGCTTCGTCTTCTATCTTGAATGCTAGCACTCCAGCCCAAAACTCGGGATGATGTGCCACTACCCACTCCTCTGCTGCATCTTCACGCTCCAATGTTAGGTTTTTCCCTTTGTTTATGGGGTTCATAATGATGAAACTAGATAAAACCCGAAAAAGCTCCCCCCCCCCCCAACACCCGATAAAACCCCCCAAAAAAACCAGCCGGGCAGGGTTATTTAGAAAAACCCGGGTTTTTCCAAACCCTGTAGCAGGGCTCGAAATGAGCGGTATCGCATCGCAATTTGCACCACAAATTTAAACTTTAGCGATGCAAAATTAAATAATGTATCGCAGTTTAGCGACGCAACTGTATTAAACGAGACAACATAACAGCGTAGTCATGATCGTGTTGGCTGACACTGAGATGCTATCCCTCCTACTTTATAGGCAGGCCAAGCACCGCACATGGATTCTGGGAAATCATTGGTCTACCATCACCTTCGGTATTTAGTTGGTGGCGCTTTCGCTTCAAACACGGGTCAGAATAGTCTTAACATGCATCGGATGCCATAATCTTGACCAAGCATTTGTGCGTGCAGCAAAGTAAAGGTGAAACAAAAATGGCTATTGTTTCAAATAAAGTAATCTTTTTGCATTCTTTTTTACTAAGTAAATTATTCTTTAAAAGTTGCTAATCATTTTTTCGTGACTGCTACGCAAATTTGCATTTTGTATCGCATTTCTGCTATGCAATTTTTCTAAGACAATTCGAGCCCTGCTGTAGTGATTAGGAAGATACTCTGTGATGTCCTGAGCAAAATGCCGCAAAACGCATGTCGTTATCTCGAACAGTTCGAGCGTTATCGATATTTCTGCGAAAGTTGCCGATCCCATCCATTACCGATACTGCAAATATCTGCCATCGATCCGATTCAGTATCGGTGTCGGTGTAGCCTTAGTAATAACATTTGATTTTGTACTGCTTACAGGCCAATTTCAAAATATATTTAGTTTTTGCTAAATCATCCAATCCAAAAAACTTATAGAGCAATAGCTTGAGATTAGCACCACTGGAGAGTTCTGGAGAAAAACGATTTGTGTGGTGCATTCAAACATCAAAATCGGCCAAAATTTGACAAGAGTTATGGGTTTGCACGCGAGTATAAGATGCTGCTGCTATTTTAATGGTACAATTTAAACTTGAAAGTAGTGCCGACTTACGTTCGAAGAAATACACTGTCCATTAGATGCATAAGACGGAAATTGCATGAATAAATGTGTTGGTTTGTAAATTATCTTTCGTTGGTTTTGCAAGGGAAAAAAAGCTGCTTTAGAAATTGTTGTGTCAAGTTGACACTATTGTAAGATTGCATCTCGTAAGTTCATTGTGGTTCTGTTCGACAGTTGAGCGCATGCTCAGTGAAGAGCTTCGTTTATGTAACATGCTTCTCTTATACCAGTTTTGGTTTTGGGTGGATAAACTTAACTCGCTCGACCTTGATTGTTTCTCGCGTTTCTCATCTAAGCGAACGGAAGAAAGTGGCCATCAAAGAGATAAAGTCTGAAAGGTTGGCTGACGTAAATACAGTACACAATTTTATATATGTACGACAGCTTTCTTCTACTTAATGCAAATTGATGATTAAGTTACGAAACTAAGGTGTTGCGTCGTGCAACAGACCTATGCATTTGTTTGTTTCTCAATGGATATGCAAGGGGCCCAGGGAGTGTATACTTATTTATGCATAAGTGGCTGTATCTTTTAGACATTTAATACATTACACCTTAATGCTGTTATTTTAGATTGAAACTTCAGTGTGAGGAATTCGGCACTCTTTGGTTATTAAAGCTCTCGAATACAAATTCCGTATTACCTATTACTCAAGTCGGCTTAGGAATCAGATGCTTAAAATCGAAGCTGTTGAAGTAGGCCTGCTAGTCAGTGAATGGTAGGCTGTCTGCTTGAATCTGGAAACTCGAGGATTGCCTATCCCTCCAGCTTCTCTAATCAAGTACATACTTAAAAAAATAAATTTTGGTTGTCGTAACCAGTGACCTTTGATTTAGATACAGCTTTGGGGTAGTGTCGGTCCACTCGAATTAAGCAGAAATGCGTGAAACACAGATTTTCACAATCTACATTGGCAAGGTAGTGGCCTTTTTGTTTTCTAACATTAATATTTCGGCGTCACTGCCATATTTTGTGCTAATTTTTCCTGATTCTTGCATCTCGTTGGCTGTTCATTTTGCTGTGACGAATTGGATGAATCGACACAAGGCTGGACTAACCGGACTAACAAACAAATGAAATGTATACTGTTGGAATAATTAAAAACAGACATTTTAATTATTTTAGAGTGCATTTCTAAATCCACTCCATCATGCAACTGAAAATACGCAACATTGGTTGCATGGTGTCAGCAGACTAGTGGCTCCATCGAAAGCTGGCTTAGTAAATGTATGCCATTGTTTCTGATTCGTAGCATTGATGTCACTAACTCTGACATCTTTTGGGACGTCTACCTTGTGTATACTTGTCGACCGGAAATAACTCGGCGAGTCTACAGTAGCTCTTAACTAAGTGGACCGACTCGACAATAAACTGTCATAACCACATTGACTTTTTTTCCTCCTTGCCTAACTATTTTCTAATGTTGCCCGTTTTGTGATCTTGTTGACAGGTGAGCAATAATCCAATCAGCACCAACGGTTTCCAAAATTTAGTCCTCTGCTGTGGCAGCAGAAACGGTGACATTAATTACTGTATGGAAACTTTTTAAAAAATCACAGAAAACTATGTAAATCTAATTTTTATTTTGTAAAACAAAAATTATCGCTGCACAAATAAAAACGTTTCTCACGCTACGCCGCATCTAAGAAAAATATCCAGCATTTTGGGATGGTTTTTTCCCCCAGCTTTCAGCAAAAAAACCTCTGCCTATGTTTTTGCACTAATGATTGTTGTCAACAGCTTGCATGTACTCTTCACTGGTGCACGAGACAAGCATTAGTACTACATTCTCAAATTGCATTAAAGGGTAATTACATCCATTTTGACATGCATGTTTTACTTTTAGATCACTTACACAATAACTAAACAAGAATTGCGGTAGGATTATGTTACGTACGTCCGATACAACAATTTAATTACTGCATTACCAAAACACGATACGGAGGCTGCTGTTGTTTTGCTGGAACGCGCAGAAATTAATGCCGACAGACGGTGCCTATCGATTTCGACTCGCAGCCGATTGAGATAGCTCTGTTGGCTGTGAGTAGCTCAAGCATCAGGTGGCCTTAGCTGGCCGACGGTAGTGTGGCCAGCTAAGGCTGTCAGACGCTTCAGCTACTCGCAGCCAACACGGCTATCTCAATCGGCTGCGAGTCGAAATCTATAAGCACCGTCTGTCGGCATTAATTTCTGCGCGTTCCAGCAAAAGGTCTCTTTATCGTGTTTTGGTGATGCAGTAGTTAAATTGTTGTATCGGACGTACGTAACGTATTCCTACCGCAATTCTTGTGTTTAGTTATTGTGTAAGTGATCCAAAAGTAAAACATGCATATGAAAATGGATGTAATTGCCCTTTAATAATGTTTAAAACTTAGTAGTTGGTTGCTTGTTTTTGCGTTACGAGAAAAAAACCTTTGATCCTTATGCATTTCTGAAAAGAAAATCAATTTAATACACAGGTATCATCTGAGGGACATTTACTGCCAGAGAGACATTTTTATATTTGTGTGGCATATGTAGGTTATTTTACTTAGATGGTAAAAAAAAAAGTAGTGGGAAAAATAGGTCTACTGGCAGATGGTAGTTTTAATATCAGTGTTACAGTACGACCACCAAACCTTGTCTTGTAGGCCTCAGGAATAGCATATTGTTTAAACTTTAATTGCAAGCTTCTTTGCTAAACATCATACTGATGTAAACAAAAACGGAATCGTGGCAAAATGCTGCCTTTTTCTTTTCTTGAACAAGTCGTTTTATTTTGATAACCAGTGTGAACCAATCCTACAATTTCGTAATAGAGTACCTTCTCTGTAAAAATTAATCAAAGCCTCTTTTTCTGCAGAGTAACAATGGAAGTGGATTGTATCTGGTAATGTGTTCCAAAAAAAAATCCGTGATTTATTTATTTATTTATTTTTTGCACCCATGCCTGAAAATCGACCTCCTTTAGATCTTTGAAAAATATCCAGTCTCCAATCGTGTCCTAGTTACAGCTGCCAACAATCCATTACGTGACCTCCCACTTCGTGGAAGTTGCTTTGTTGAAGACTAGGACGGAACGTCCAGAGGCCAAGTTCATATTTCAATTAGGGCTTTACCCATACTGGATCTGATTGGCCGATATTTGAGGTATCGGTATCTTTCGCAGAAGTATCAATAACTCCGGAACCGTTCGAGATATCGCTGTTTGGTTTGCGACGTTTTGCTCAGGAAACCCTGAATATCTACTGAGCTATCTTTTAACTGTTCATTGCCATTTAAACATTTTTCATTTTAATAATTACTGGACTTGAGAAGAAAACCACTCTTGATTACGATAGTTGATAATAAAAAAAAAAGTGTTGAATTTCGGAAGTATCGGTACATCCTTCACTTGAACTCTCCATTCAAGATTTTTGCTTCTTGTTTTACTATTAAAATAAGATGGTGCAACATAATTTTTCTGTGTTGTGGTCTTTTCACCCACACAGATGGGGCTAGCCTATAATTCTCATGCAGGGTTTCTAATTTCAATAATACAAAGTTTGCGTCCATATTTATTGCTGTGTAAATGTGTAGCATGCTTCCAAAATACACAAAAATTGGAAACTCTGTAACCTCTGCGTCTTTGACTAAAGATATTAACTAGTTGAATTAAAAATTTAAGTATTTTAGGCCATTAAAAACGACGAGGCATTCTGCTTTGAAGATATTTTATTTTGCTTGTAATTTAGATTGGAGAAATTTTTATTAAGCACTTAGTCCCAATTAGTTCATATAATCGAGGTTTTACTGTAATGTTAGCTTTGAAACATACGATGCAGATTCTCCTTTGACATGATGGGAAAAACGTTACAAAATAATGCCATTTGTCAAAATTGTGGCACTCGGTTCAGTTGCTGTGGCAAATTTTTGATGCAAATGATGGAAAAAACAGCAACGTTCATCTTACGCAGGCTTCTTTTCTATGTGTTGGGGAAACTTTGTTTACATTTTGTTGATATGTACTCGCTTGGAAATTCAAACAATCCCACTCTGACCACTGAACTCTACGACTTTCGTTGTGTTGCGTGCTCCACTTTTCCTAAGATGTTGGGTGAGGGATGGGTGCACAAGTTGACTGACTGGGGAAAGATGGTGGTTGCAGGTTCATGAGAGGAATTTTGGCATTTTCAAAGTGCTTAATGGCAATGGACTCAAAAGCTCTGAGGTGTGCATCTCTTGCCGAATTCGAGGTTAGTAGGGTTGTAGTGCGAGTCCATGCAATAGTGCGTTTTGTTGCAAGGTGGTGTACTGAGAAACCGTTTTCAGGGTACGGCTCTTCTGTAGACAGAGTTGTAGGGAACCTTGTAAGTAGTTCATTTTGTTTTGGGACAATAGGGAGCCAATGCTTTTCTTGGTGTTGGTTTTTGGTGTTATGGTATCTCTGGAGCTGTTTGCGAATCCTTTATTTTCAACTTGCTTTTGGTGAAATAGTAGGGGGTGGGGGTGTTTCTTTGGTCTGTGTTGTGTGAACTTTCTGACGACTAATGTTTTCGGGTGACAGGTGGACCTCGAACTCTTGGATGCCGGGAGATGATGTACGTGGTGTTTGTAGCATTTTCTTCAGGTTCGCACTGTTCTTAAGAAAACAGACGAAGCCATGCTATTTTGTCAATTGGTAAAAATAGCCCTTGGCCTGGGTGTCCACCATTCAGTAGAATGGAGCCCCAAACAAGTAGAAGTTTCTGCTATTTTGCTTGCTGAAACCATATTCGTTTAACCCTTGCCATGCTGTTTGTGATGTGACGGATAGGTTCACTAGTTCTTCAGGTATGTCGTGGCAACACGTTGGATTGTCAAATTCTTTTCATCCGTTTGATTGTGACGCATTTTGGGGATTTTGATCGGTGACCAATTAATACCCCGACACGTAGCAAAGAAGCTTAAAGCTGAATGTTGCCATTTTTTTCATCATTTGAAAGTTCATTGAAAATTTGCCCTAGGAACTGAACTGCGTGCTACGATTTCGACAAACCACGTTGTTTTGTACCGTTTTTCTCATCAATGCTAGCTTTATATCAGCACAAATTTAGATAGGAACAACAACAAAAAAAAAGCTACACCCCTTCCTACTACTATAGTTTTCCAGTGGCTTTACACCCCGTGTTACATACTCCTTGTTGTGGGGTATGTTATTGATGTTGCTCCCGTAAAATTGTGAAGTTTTAAAAGTTCTGTGTAACTTTACAGTGACCCAGGATAATTTTTTTTGCAAGTGTAAACCTGTTCATAAACCTTGAATTGGAAATCGGTGCTTAGCTAGTTGCCTAATATGCCAAATTTAATAATCAACGTTATTTTAGCAGTTACTTGCAGTTGATTGTAACATTTGTTGTCAGCAGGCGTTGCCATACAGTGTTGCCTAATGCCGACGATCTGATTTTAAAACGAACTGAATAATCTTGTCGAAATGGATGCTTAGGGTAAGATGCTTTATTTCAGTAGTGGTTTCGAACTGGATAGCCACTACCCCATTCCGTGTGTCCATTCTTTTATTAATCTTTGTAACGATGTTCATGTGTGAATTTATAAATTGTACGTGAAGACGGAATGCATGAAGCCATGTGATATGACGGCTCTTGCGAGTGTGCCTTTTTGTAAAATGTTAAGCTAGTAGATCGAATTGTATTTGTGTCAACAGTGCCATAGTGTGTTTGAATGTATGGTGTAAAAGGACAAAAATGTCGTAAACTTAAGATATTTAAAAAGATAAAATTTAAGTAAAAACTAATATTGTGCTTTCGAACTACTTTGCCAGTGAATGATATCTTGGGGGTTTTTAAGTGGTGCCAATTTTTTTGAATACATATCTTCCTTGGGATAAATTCACGATGATGATAGGGGAAAATCCACAACTACCGAGTTCTTACCATTTCTGCGTCATTGTTTCGTAAACCTTTACCAAACTTGCTGATATGATTTGCCGACAGAGCCTTATAGTTTTCAATAGCAGCCAGTCAAAATTGTGAAAGTTGCCGGTCACGTGCGGATCATTTCAGATTACTTGTCATAAATATTAAAAAGTACAAACTCAGGACTTGTTGCTTATAATTCTAATAGGCTACCCGTACTAGCCCGAATATGAGGCTGCATTTTTTTTTTCAAATTCGTCCCATTAAAACTGCATTTTGGCATCCAAGATGACTGCCAAACACCTAGGTCCTACAGTTTTCATCGTAGAAAAGTAAAGTCGGTGTCTACTCCTATGTCTTTATGGTTCTAGAATTCATTTATCAGATCTAAATTATAAAAATATTTTATTTAGGCCATTTAAATCGAGAAAAAAAAAAATTTCCATGCGGGCGGTTGTTTTTTTTTTTCATTTTTTATAGCCACACCTACAACAATAAATTGCTGTTAAGAGTAATAATAAATAGTAGTAGTAATAAGAGTAATAATGCGGGTGGGCGGTTTTTTTTTTACATGTTTTTTTTTAGCTCACCAACAACAATAATTATTGTTACGAGTAATAATAGATACTAGTAATAATAAGAGTAATAATGATTACTCTTATCCCTATTGTTGGTGTGGTACTTGTGATGGGTTTTTTTTTTTCCGGTGTCTTGTAATGGTATTTTGGTGCATGCGCTGCGGTAAATAGCAAGGAAAACTAAAAAAAAAAGGTCCGTGCGGCGGCTTTTAGGCGGTGCAGGGATGCCTGAGAAACAACTTTTTTTTTAATGGCCTTATCCTTAGTTTACAAAAAATAACAAAATTATCAATGTCAACAACATATTAGTCACTGTCACATTCTTCTTCCCATCTATTCTTCCCATCTATCTATTGTGAATCTATTTTCACAATTGTTTGTTTGGCACAGTACATAAGCAGACGTGCATGGTAGTCCATGTCTTGTGCCGCAACTGCATTATTTTGCTCGACAGGCGGTTTTGCAATTACAATGTAGCATGCAGAAGGCTTTGTGGTGCAACGGGTTTATTAGCCATAACTGGTACATACTGATTGTCCAAGAGCTTCCACCCTAGTCGACATCGACCGCATTCATATCATTGTTCTTTCCGATCCAAACTATGATTTGGTAATATACTCTGAAGCTGTGGTATTTTGTTGAGGTCTCAGTAGGAGGAATGACAAATAACGCCACAGTTACATCTTTTTATTGAAGTGTTGGTAGTGCAAAGAGGTACAATGCAGCAGCAGAGTTTGTCGGAAGAAAAGAGGATTTTTTTATCCACACCTCGCAAAAAACGTGCTTATTAAACTGGTGACAGAAGAACTTTGGAAAAGGGGCTGCAGAGTTAGCGATGTGTCGGGAGATGCAGACGTGGACATCGTCAAGGCAGCTGTCCTGTTATCAACTTCATCCAACGACGTTGATAGAGGGTACAGATTTAGTCATCCTTCTATATTATGCGCGGCTAAACAACGAGGACTGTATTTTCGTTCGGACAGGTGCAAACGTCGTAAGGTACATAGGACATCAGTGAAACTAAACGAGTACTGGGCAGTAATAGTGTTCACTACTGTTGTTCATTTATTTTTACACAAAAGTGATACAACTTCGCACTCAGTGTAGGCAAGAAGTCACATTTCAAAAATTTAGCAGTGAAACGAATGGTTCAGAACTGCAAATCTGTTTCTGTTCCAAATTCAAGTGAAATCTGTTACAGAGGAGCTAGGAAGCAAGATAATGGCAGTCTCGTTTGGCTGCAGAAGTAATGATTCCTTTTCCTCTTTATATCGCCAACTCTTCAATATCATTCCTTACTCCAGACGGCCTTCCTCCTACAGAGTCCTCGACAAAATACCACAGCTTGGCAGTATATTACTAAAACATGGTTTGAACCAAAAAGAACAATAACTGAATGCGATCAATTGGGGTTAAAGCTCTTGGTGAGTAATAAACCCATTGCACCTGAGAGTCTTCTGCATGTGCTATATTGTAATGCCCAACTGCCTGTCGAGCAAAACATTGCAGTTGCACAAGGTATGGACTACCAAGCACGTCTGGTCTGGTCAGCGTGCCAAACAGATTTGTAAAAATCAATTCAATGAATCTGTTTGGGAAGAAGAATGTGACAGTGACTAATTGTAAATATATTAACATTAATAATTTTGTTAATTTTTGTAAAATGAGGATAAATAAAATATTGTTTATAATTTAGAAATGATAAATGAAAAAGACCATAACACATAGGGGTAGACACAGACTTTACTTTCTACGATGAAAACTGTAGGAGTTTGTGTTGGCGGCTATTTTGGGCACATATTGAAAATTGGGCCTTTCCAGTGGTGAAACTTGGGTAAACTTTTACTATGTAATTTAGCACACCTGTTACTACCAAAAACTTGAGAAATCTTTTGGAGCAATTTAATTATTTGGCAGCCATCTTGGATGCCATCTTGAAATTTGGCCTTTCCGGTTGTCAAACTTTGGTAAACTTTTAGCATGTTATTCAGCACACCTAATATTACAAAAAAACGTTGAGAAACCTTTTGTAGCAATTTCACTACACGAGTTTTGTATTTGGTGGCCATCTCGAAAATTGGGCCTTTCCAGCGGTTAAACTTTGGTAAACTTTTAGTATGTTATTCAGTACACCTGGTGTTACAAAAAACCGTTGAGAAACCTTTTGTAATTTTTTGAGGGTCAAACCGTATTTTCAGCCGACTAAAAGAGGCACTGGGAGAATCTTGGGTGAAAGCTGTCCGCCTTATAATTGCGCCCGCTTATTTTTTATGAATTTATGAGCCCAACACGGCAATTCACCTTATGTTGGAGCCGCCTTACAATCTGGCCAGTACGGTAAACAATTATACCAACAAGTCACTAAAATTTGTTAACTATTACAGGTTTACTAGTGCAGATTAGGTCCTGTGATTGCATCGGTGAGTAGTTTGATCATGGCTAGGGATGTACGATACTCAACCTTTATAACTCTGCTCTAGGTCTCGCATCCACACGTTAAAATTTTATTACGGCCAAAGTGTGATAACGTAAATTATTGATCTATTTTGACATTCAAATTACTGTAATTGTATTGATGAGGCGTTCCACTGGCGTGGGTTAAAAGTCAATTCAGACCTGTTACAGTATAAAAAAGTAAATGTGTTTCTAGGGCTGATTCATGTTGACAGTGATGCAGTAGAATCTGTCGGCTAGTCTGTGAAAATAGTGATTTTTGAAATATTTGAAGCTTGCAAAAAACTTAACCAAATACTTGAATTCGGCTCGATATTCGTGTAAAACTGGTAAACGTTTTGTAAACTTGGGACATACACAATCAATTAACAGCAGTTAACTTTATTTAACTATATGTCATCTGGAAATTTAAATAACCTGTAAATTTTTGCATTCCTTTGCAGAATGCTGTCTTTCCCTAGAGGTTTTTAAGTTCTTTAGATCCTACCAGCTGCGTAACCCAAGTGTGCATACGTGAGCATACTCCTCGTATAAAAGTGTCGGGGCACGGCTGTGCGCTCCACAGTGTGGCCACGCTCTCGTCTTTCCCGCATCTCTTTTCGTTCCAAGATTCTCTTTCGTTTGAAGCTCTTTCATCAAGACCTTCAGACACGATGGGAAGATACAAAGGCGCTCCGAAAGAAGCTCTCCTCCCGGAACACACGCCTCCTACGCTCCTGATGTTGTCGATGGCCCGTCGTCTCCTCTTTCGTCTGGACCTTCAACTGTACAGCCTCTTCTTGCCGTGATCAATCGCGTACGATTCCTGGCTCATCGTGTTTTTCGTCCGTTCTCCGTTCAGCTATCTACGCCCCCATGGCTTATACGTAAACCACGTCGCCTGTTCCCCTTTTCCCATGGCCTCTTTCGTTTCCGTGAACATCTTTCGGGCTCCACTCAACATCATCTTTCTGGATGAAACCTTGAAAAAAGCCTTCTCTGGTTACTTCAATTTTCGTCGGCCTGCCCATCACCTGCCTCCCTACCTTGTCATCGGCCATCACGCCCTGTTTCGTTAGGTCTTCGCCGACTCGACCCTTTCTTTCTTGGCTTCTCCACGTGATTCGGCTTCATCTCCTCGCCCAGCCGCATCCTCGATCTCAGTGTCTTTCGTCTGCTCACCAGACGTCGCTCCCGGTGTCACCATGATCTCCTTAACCCACATTGTTATTGTTGCTCCGTCCGTCTTCCTTCAGTTCAAGGCATCCTCTTTCATCCCCATGACATGTCTCTTCAACGGGGCAACAGCTCTTCCGTTACAGTCTCGGTCTGCACCCAAATCTCCTCAACAAGCCAACAGCTCTTTGTCCCAGCCCACTTCGGAGCCCACTTCATCTCTTTCGTCCCACACCAGCCCTGGCAAACCGCCCTTTTTGCGGCCTCAACCCATCGTATGGCCACCTGGGATCTCTTTCATCCTTCTTGCTTTGCTGCAAATCGTGTCAAACAAAGACAAGCAAGTCCCTCACGCGGCCTTTGTTGTCATCAAGGCCTCTTTGGATCCTCTTTTTCACACCCTATTGTGGTGGTGGTGGTCGCGGCCCTTTCGCAAACAGTTCCCTTTCACAAACCCCGGCCAGATGTTCACCTATTAACAAATGCCTCTCTAGAAGGTTGGAGAGCACACATTGCTCATCACGAAGTCTCAGACCTGTGGACAAGTGCAGACAAAGATAACACAAACATCCTAGACCTGAAAGTGGTTCTCAACAGCCTATGGCATTTTCAGAATCTAATAACGGGGAAAACAGTGCTGGTACAACTCGACAATACAACAGCTATGTAATTGCCCATCTTGGAAAGGAGGCACAAAGTCAAGAAAACTTCACGAAATCACCTCCAAAATCTTTAACCTTTGCATCAAATTGGAAACAAGGATTCTCTCTGCACATCCCGGGAAGTTGGAATTCATTGCAGACTCCCTCTCCAAATTTAACAAACTTCCATCGGGAGAATGGACCTTGAAAACATCCGTTTTGCAAGTATCTGTTTCAACACATGGGGCATCTCAGTGGTCGACCTATTCGCCACGAGGGGCACAATGTCAGACTTCCCCACTTCATCAGCCCATTCCCGGACGAACTGGCATGGGAAATAATGCTCTTGCACATCCTTGGATGAACCTTTTCGACTACCTATTCCCTCCGGTCAAGCTACTGCGTCAGGTCCTACTGAAAATCCAATCAACTCGGGGCCTCTTCCTTCTAACATCCAAACTGGCCATAAACAGCATGGTTTCCTCAATTCCTCGAGCTTCTGATCGGCAACCTAAGGAGCCTGCTAGAAATCCCAAATCTTCTATCACAAAAAAAGAGACTCAGCTTCAACCAAACACCAGCGCTCTGAATCTACACAGGTGGCTACTATCATCGGACTCCTCAAAGAAGCAGGAATTCCTAACATCCAAGCCGTCAGAATTGCAAGGCAATCAGAAAATCGACCAACAGTATTTACGACAGACACTGGAAAAAATGGTTTTGTTGGTGTAACTTGTGGAAAGCCAATCTTATTGATTCCCCTCTGTCCGAACTACTAGTTTTCTTTACTGACTTTTTTAACGAGGGATTAAAAGGATCCAAAATACTGGTGTACCACGCTGCATTAAACTCCGTGTTCAAAGCATCTGACAAAACTGATCTTGTTGAAAACTTTGGGATTTCAACACTCATCAAGTCCTTTGAAGTTGTCGAGACGCACCATCAGAAAACTCTTCCCAGATTGGGGTCTCTCCATCGTCTTGAAATGTCTGATGAAGTCACCGTATGAACCACTTTTAAATTGCTACCTTATTCTTCGCACTCACAAAACTCTTTTTATTCACACTCGCCACAATCCTACGCTGCTGCGAAATTCATGCACTTTAAGGATCCAGCTTAAGTTATTGTTTCTTCTCCAACAATTTCGAAGCCACCTATCTAACTCCAAGAAACTTTCCGTGCAAAGACTAAAAAAAACCCTATCAAACCATCACCATACCAGCGCTATCACCGATGGTTGGGGACGAACCAGAGCGTTTCCTCTACCCTGTTCGAGCATTATGCTTCTACAGTATATTGAAAGGACTGAGCAATGAAATTTGGAAAGTACGTAATCAAATTTTCTTGCCCGTTAAAACGAGTTTTGGCCAAACCATTCGAGCAATGATTGTAAACTGCTTAAAAGTTATCAACAATGCCATGACCAAGGGCAATATGACGATGCCGAGCTAAACTGCAATGACAACAACATCAGGGTCACAGCCATGAGCTTCGTGCCATCTCCAGATAATGAGCCTTCCACAGCAAGATTGCCGTTCCAGCGATCCGCCTAGCAGCTTCATGGAAGAACCAGTCAGTCTTCACAAGCCACTACGTTCGAGACTTGACGATCTACATTGATGGACTTCATCGTCTGGGACCAGCCAGATATGCAGCCAGGTAGCAGCCAGATATGCCATCAACCCCCTTAAGCACTTTGAAGTAGAAGCAAGACAAGACAAACAGCCCATCAATCGAATCTGAAAAGTAAAAAGAGACCAAATTTTCCTGTTTATTTTTTATTTTTGATAGTTTTCCTAGTCTCGTCCCACCCTGTATTTTTTTTTCTTACTGTGTATCGTTTTTCTGGGATGGGTATCATTTTTCACTTTTGTGGGATGGGGAAGGTTCTTTTCTTCCACCCCCCGCCCCCCCCCCCCCCCCCCTTCCCTTGTTGGAGCAAGATCTTCTGGTCTGGTGTGCCCTGCCCAAAAATGAAGTGTGCCAGTACGAAGGTCATGGGGACAACAAATACAGACGAGGGGTGAGCTAGAGTGGGTCTGCAGAGACAGACAGTACCTTCCTATCGAACCGAACAGAACACACCACTGTTAGAGACAGTTTGGCTCCAAACTTGACGCCACGCATGCGCAGTAACGTTGCGTCAGTCGTTTAGTACCTTCCAAAACTGTGATCACAGCTCAGCAAAATTAACAAGCTCAACAGAGCACTCGTTACGTCATACCTTTAACGTGACCAGACATGGGTAATTCAGTGGACCGTACTAAGCTAATGGATGTAACCAGGTGCGCGCAATGCCAAATTGCGAGCCATCTCTGAGAGGTGGTTGCCAGTGGTGGAGCATTTGAGCACGCACGAGGTACCGGAAACAGATTCATCACTGACGATGGTTGACGTAAGCAAGCCACATCTACCTGACTATAGTACGGACGGAATGAGCTGAACTGTCACCAACAGTGGTGTTTTTGGTTCGTTCTGTTCGGTGCTTTAGGAAGGTACTGCTTGAAAGCTGTTTTTTTTTTTGTGTGTACCGATTCCTGAGAATTAATAAACGTAGTGAAAGATTGGTACAGAGTTGATCATTACATAGCTGAAATGGAAGTCCCACAAGCTATGAATGATGAACAGGCACATTCGTTACATCTGGTGCCCAACAGTGTGATTAAGGACGGTGAACTAATGTTGATAATTGTCGCTCTCCCGGGCATGACCACCAGACTGTGAGACGCACCGGATGCATCCTCCAAGTGATTAATGTTTTTTGGACAACCATCTTCATTTAATTCCCTGTCGAGATTGCCATCATCAGGAGCAAATAAAGATGGAGCAGGATTTCCTGCGTTGCATCAGCATCGGTAGGCATAAGCCCAGCATTTTGAGGCCAGGGTGTCAGATCCTTAATGACTTTCTTACCAGGGTGTATGTCCTCGCATTATTAGTACTAAGAATTTATAGGGTCAAACGGTGAAAAATTATCTTTGCCGGGGTTTCTTGAGAACCTTAGCAAAGCACAGCCAAGTCAAGTAGTTATGGGCTTAGTCTCCCAGCCAAGAAGACATGAGAAGAAATGTAGTAAGTGGCTCAAACATTGTAATGATGATGTCATCAATCGTTACATGATGCCCTTTCAATCCGCTTTGAGCAGCGCACGTGGTTAAAAAAGGAAACCCTGTCAACATATGCTAGTAATTGTAGGAATGCACCAAAGCTTACTGTGTTACATCGGATAAAGTACGCAATTGCAGCAGCACCCTCTAGTGGCAGTGATATTGCCTTCAGCCTGCTCCATGGTGCACGAAGACTTGCCATATTTTGATTAATTAAGTGGTTCTTGGCTTGTTTGTTTCGTTTAAAAAAATGGTGTGCATTCCTTCGCTTCATGCAAGCAAGTGCAAGATAGTACTAGCTAGCGCTAGATGTTGCCAGATTCTAAAGACTTTCAATCGGTGATAGTACAGATCTAATGGCATACAAATCTGCAGGTCTCAGGATGGTGCCACTGGCTTTGTACATATCCTGTACAAAGCATTGCACTGCTAGATGATCTGAAGGCATTGTTTGAAGACAGCTGTAATAACATTAAAAAAAAATCATTATCGTCATCTTTTTGTGCCTTGCCAAGTTATGATGTTAGATAATCCATAAAACTGATCAATAAGGCCTTTCGTAAGCTTAGTTGCAGGTACCTAGTCAGTCAGGAAGGCTGCAGGACCACTTTTATGGTGGTTATGGTAATGTAGGCCACTAATCACCAGAGGTCAGTTGTAGTGTCCGACCGTGGTAGTCCGCTTCTGAATTGTCTACAGATTTTTCAAATTCCACAGCCTTTCACTATGCAGGTAAGCCATTTTTCAGTGAATTTCCTCAGTTCTTAGACATTTTCCACGAACCTTGTTCTAGCGTTCTTGCATATTCTGCACCCCTGTTCCCTGCTTGGGTGGTTTGACACAAAGGCCAACGAAAATGGGCGTACGTCACGTATTATATTGAAGTGCACCTTGGACTGGAAAGGGTAAGGAAAAAGACAAATTTTGGGATTCGAACTGGGAAACCGTCTCTCACAGTCGGTACCAACAGAATTGCCAGAATAGATCTCTTAGCATGGTACGTTATTCATCCAGTAACGCAGTGTGTTATTCATCCAAGCTTAAACTGCATCCTAATCCAGACATTTGTTGCTAGCCATAGTCCCCTTTCCATGATTAAAGATCACTTCAACTTCATCAAGTAGCCAGGTTGAGATCTGCGACGTACAGCCTAGCACGTTCACAGTATAATTATTTCTCTTATTTACTGCGAATTTATAGGAGCAGGGTAAAGGATGAATCGCCAAGAAAATTCTATCCCCATGTTTCATTACTATACTTTGTTCCACATTATGTTTT